>DWDX01002678.1:0-14712 GCA_018245675.1 Agara michaeli
CGTATAAAAGAATGACTAGAATCATGCAAACCTCACACACACACGCACAAATGTGTGCATAGAGACTAAGATAATAATTACCTTCATAAGGCTTTAGTTACTAGATGAAACTTGGAACGAAATTATAACGCACGTGACTAGCCCGCTTACGTAAACTGTACAATTTTATTTTGTTCATAAAGGTTCATTTAGAGGTTTGTATACATTTATAAATAAGATAGGTGTTACAAAAAAAAATACATTAAGTATATTATAAAACATGTAATACACGTTGATAATTAATTCAAAGCTATGCAGATAATGACACAGAAGGTTGGTGTGCTGCAACTTAAAACTAAAAAGTAGGTATTTAATATTTTATGAGACATAACAAATGAGTCAATTAAGAGCACATTAAACGTATAAAAGAATGACTAGAATCATGCAAACCTCACACACACACGCACAAATGTGTGCATAGAGACTAAGATAATAAAGAACACACCTACGCTGACTCTACATTTGTCAATTTTATCTTGCTGTGTACAACGTAATGTATTTCACAGGAATGATGTTTAAAAGAGATGTAGAGTAATAAACACGCATTTCAATGGTATCAAAACAAAAGTTTCTGCTACATTTTGAAACTTTATATTCTTTAGTAGTAGTGCTTATTTTGCCATTTTCTCAGCGGTAAAATTCGCGGAACACAATAAAATATAATGAATATTAATTTAAATCTTACAAATATCAAAACATAACTGGCATATTACGTAAAAGGACATTTTCACATTGAGGTTTATTCGTAAAACATAAAACCACTTTAATACTCGAAGTAGATACCTACGTGCCTAGAAATTCTATCTCAAATACCACTTTAATGTCCGCTTAGTGGAATTCAATGCAAATATGTTTTTTAATATATGTAGCTTTCTAGCGCTGGATAATAATCAAAATAAAATTATTTTTTTTGCTACAAAATTATTGTAACATGGTAGGTATACTGGTCGTTCTAATTTAAATTTTAATATTATTGTATATCCACTATTTAAAACTGTTCCAAATGAATTTAAAACTGGCAGGAAAATGCTATACAAATTAGTCGATTTGGAAGTTAGACATCTGAAATCTTCGATTCCCTGTCTTGATGAATAAAAATAAATTAAGGAACTTTTGTTACATAGTTTTAGAGATTAAATTTCTGCGCGAGCATAGCCGCTTGCAAAAGCTTTTATCCTTATATAGATAAGCCTTAACTATATATGGGTACTTACAGCAGCCCACACAAGCGCCCAGACTGGCGCGGACCGTATTATCGCTTTCCAAGGAACCGGATCCTTTACAGTCTTCGTCTCAGCGGTGGTTACATTTTTATTTAAATAAGTTAGCTCTTTCTTTGATATATAAGGATGTGAATCCGGCGTGCTGTAACATGTGAGACTCTGGAATAAATTCAAATTATAATAGTTGAGCAATTTCGCACATAGCTGTTGAATTCTAAATTGGGTAATTAAGTGACTGTGACACGATAAGCAGAAAGCTGATAAATAATACTTAATATATTAATATTGTATATTAATATTAAGTATTATTTATCAGCTAAGTATTTGTTCTGGGTGGGAATCGAACCCACGACCTCCGGTTAAGCAGTCAAGGTGTCTATTTGACCAAGAGGCCGGTTAAATAATGTTTTTGTCGTAATATTATAAATTAAAAATAATCTATTTTATTGTACAACAGGCCAGCGTTTGGCTGTGATGCCGCCTGATGAGAAACGTGCTTTGTCTTCAAACAAAAACGGAGTCTTTTGTTTAAACGAACGAAAGCTACTAGAAAAAATGGTGACCGTATTCTGGCTTGAAATAATAATCAGTCTGTAGTCATTATCTTTATTAACAGTCATTACATTTGTTGAAGACATTCAAGGTGTTTCAAGGATTTGCCAGTTTTATTTGAAGATAAAATTTCTATGGCCAGACATGGTTATTGCATTTAAACACAAGTCGTTTACAAACCTAGAAAAAATTATAAGCTTATATGAATAGTCATTCTACTATAATGTATGTAAATTGTAATTATGTACAAATGCACACTTACCCACAGTGTGAACCATAGAATTCCAAATCCGCCGAAGAAATAGAAAACATACGCCCAGTCTCTGCCGTTGGCTAATAGAATACCTGACATGAATGAACCAAAAATATTGCCGATTTGGGCCCCGCCAAATACAAGGGCACCTTGGAATGAGCGTTCATGAGGCGGAACCCATCTCGCCAGCATTATCATCAGCGCGGGCATCGTTGGGCCCTAAAAATAATTGAATTACGTCCCTTAATGAGAATATAAAATGTGATGTGAATAGCATTTTGCGTTTTGCTGGAAATGACACATTTAAAACGATTGGATTTTATTTTTGCGCGGCAAAATTTATCTACAAATTAATAATTCAATTTTGTAACGATGAAAATATTTACAGTGTGATTTCAATAGTATATTGCGTTTTGGTAAATTAATGATTAACAAACAGATAAAGAATGATATGGAAATTTTCAAGGCTCAGTCGGATTTGTAACTTTGTTAAAATTACACCTAATAATGTTTCCAATTTTTAAGAGCAACAACAACAAACAATAAAATATTTTGACAAAATGCAATGCGATTACATATCGGTTATTAATGAAATGTTGCTGTAACGAATAATGGATTAACTGTGTAAAATTGTTTAACTACCATTATAAGCATCCAACAAACAAACTTTAAAACATGATTCAATAAATATTCGCTTCCACGTGGACAACTGAACAAGGCATCGGTGTTATAAAAGAAGATGGCTCTAAAACTAACGCCATTTTTAGGAGGTGGATATCACTTGATATAAAACTGTCGTATGTAGGTTCAAATATGTGGGATGTTAAGAATATATCGGTAGCAGTATTGAAATATTTTGTGTGGCAACAAGAAACTTGTCAAGTAATGGAAGATTTAAAAAAATGGCAAAAGGATCACAAGCCGCCCTCTTATCAAGATCTGATGACCTGAGGACGACAGTGAAAAACCTTTGGATTCAGAAGGTCCAGGACCAGGTGGAGCGGAACTGATTACGAGAGGCCTACCTCCCCCAGTGGACTTCTAAAGGCTAATCGAATCGAATATAGTTTTATTTTGGAACAGTAGAATGGCTAACTAAATTTTTATTAAAAATCTTTTGTTAAATAAATAGCTAACATTAAATGAAACGTTCAGCGGTTTCCAGTGACAACAACCAACCGCAAAAAGCGTAAATTAATGGTAAGGTAATTATAAATAAAAGTTAGAGGCTATTTGATTCTATTACTTCGTTTATCATCCATGTTTCTTACCTCGCCCATACCTTGCAGTACTCGAAGTATGAATAGCCATGTCGCTCCACCGGCTCTTATCACAACTGGAGTCAAGAACGTGAACAAAGCAGTGCTGAGCAGTCCGATGCCTAAAGTCCATTTGCCTCCAAACCTTTCGGCTAAGTATCCACCCGGTACTTGCGTGGCAGCGTATCCATAATAAAATCCACTAAGAATAAACCCTTGGGTTTTTTCGTCCCAATCGAAAATGGCGTGCTGCAAATTTAAAGCCATATTTCTGTATTAAAGAATGCATATTCTTATATATATGTATGTATGTGTCCGCACCCGATATGTAGGCATAACATTATGGAATTTCAAAGAAATTAAAAACTAGTACTACTACTGCTAGTACTACTTGCTATTTAAATAGGATATTATACAATAGGAACTGTTAAAAACTGTATGACGCATGACTACATTTTTTTGTAAATTCTAATCAGAAAACATAACGTTGCCAAACAAAATGGTTTTACATTATACTGTAACTTTTACAATTTATTGTATGAACTATTCATTTAAATCTTAAGGAATTTGCGAAGGAAAAGTTTCCCTCGTTCGCGGGTGAATATATCGTTCGCTCACAGCGCTACACGAAATCTACGGTGCAACCGTTTGCATTTGTAAAGACAAATCGCGCGCGAAACGCGATGAAGCGCACCGATTTGTCTTCGCTGTGTCTTTCTAGCGAGCATTTTGTATCGATATAACACCGCGATTGCTATCGTGTATTGAATGTATCGATTCAGTTACGTGTTCATAGTGATTCACATAAATCTATTAACGAACATTATCACGTTATATCAGTAATATGTCAGTTACCGTGAATGTAATTTCTTTAAATAATATGTACATTTTTTTAGTATGAAGAAATTACCGATTTTTCGTTTCTAAAATATTTTTAGTCTGTACGCGCCCGAAGTGACGGGCAATAACTAGTGATGTGTAAAAACACTACATTGTAACTTACAGGCTTATGAACACTAGTTAAATTTCCACCCACAATATCGTCGGAGGGACAGGCGTAGGGATCAATATGTTCCTTGTCGCTTTTCGTGCTGTTCACCATCTGCGTTATGGCTAAGTTGAGACACACCCTCATTGTGTACGCATTGCACACTCCCAGAAGTCCCATCACGCCTAGGATGTAGCGTTGTGGTATGACGCAACCTGCAACACGGAAATCCACGTGATGCTATCTTAGCAACAAAATTAGCATTGGTGATGCAGCCAACGGGCAGTGTGGTCCATATCGAATAGAATTAACTACAAATTATATCCGTAATCACATAGCTACCAAAAATAGTGATGTGTTTGTATTCATACAAATAATAATTCATTAATGGTACGGTGATATTTTTGTATGAATCAATTCAAATTACATTTGCTAAATACATATAAATTGGTAACAACAATGGAATAAGGATTACGAAATTACATTAACTTTATTATGAAACATAATTTAATATATATGTTATAAATCATTTTAGTAGTTAAATATAAATTTAATAAAATTATTTCCGTGTTACAACGGATTAAAGACTCGTCTAATTTGCATTATTGTTTGTAAATGCAGTATTAATTCCTGTTTTAATGGAATAATTGTTTCTCTATTGAATATGACATATTTATGTATGTCATTGTCAAAAGAGAACGTCAAACGGTTAAGTCAATAGAGAAATCGAAACCATTGTTGTGTTAGTTCCCTCGTGTACGATGTGTATCGTGTCTCTTGATACCAATAAAATCTTACTGTGATATGGAACTTATATTACCCCATTAGTAATAAGCGTAAGCTCGATCGAATCGATTATTTCAACGTCAATAAAATGACATATGACATTGCTATACATTTTTATTCGTATAGACATTTTTTCGTGTAACTAAATTACTGATTCTATGTAATCCGTTTTATGGAAAGAGAATTTAAATAATGATAAAAATTAGTAGCGTTACATCGAAAAATATAATTTTAGTATATTTTGTATACTCATATAAATGTTCAGTTTATTATTCATATTAAGATAATAGTACAAGTCAGCCCTAATTAGTTCAATCAATTGCTAAACAATTTTTTAAGCCTATTTAACAGCGTTCGCTCACCTTACACATTGTGTTCAGATTACAACAGCAGTCAGTAGGCCCTTCAATATTCCGTGACATTGTGTATTTGATTTAATCATGCTAACGAACTTAGTATCGCAAGATACTCGTGAGAAAGTTTGCGTGGGAAGGAAGTTCTACATCGTATACAAAGTGGTTTAAAACTAGAAAATCAAGTTGTTACTATTGTTACCAGTTCCGAATCGAACAGAATAAATCACGGAACTGAATTTATTCTGTCTATTAGAGAATACGCATATTTTTGGCAAATTACCAAATTATTGTTATTATTTTCTTGAAAGTTGTAAATAAGTCTTTCACCATTTATTTCACCACTTTAGAATTCTATCTATCTCTACCTCGTTATATTTGTATCAAAGAACGATGAACTATAGAGGTCTCCAATGCAGGACTTCGACTTAATCAGATATTTCACAATTCTATTGGCATTTCTATTGTGTGTCCATTCTGCCAATCCGTACTTGATCAGCCTGGTATACCTTAATGACCCAAAATCTTCCTACATCGAGGGGAGGCCGGTGTCCAGCAGTGTGTAATCGCATTCAAACATACAATCGATTATTTACACTAGGTGTTCGTTGAAACGTATGTAATTGTACGTGTAATTAAATTGATTAAATGTAAATATTTTGAATATATTATAATGTAATCGTAATTGATCATTTAAGTATGCTATTTACGTAATTCGCGGTTATTTTATCAGAAACGATTCGTAACGATTAGATAAACTTTACAACCATCACTAGAGTTAACTCTAGCTAATATGAGTAATATACGATAATTATACAACAACATATGAGATATTATGTGCCAATTTTCCACCTGTAACTGAAGTATTTAAGTTAATTTTTGTTTGTGTTAATTAATTCATCCTTTTCGCGATGTAGACATCATCAAGTGACTTTTCCTTCGCTACTTAAATTAAGTACTAAAAACCTTATAGCAAGGTATCTAACACTAGTATGGTAAGGTATAGGTATTATTTTGAAACCAACTGTTAAAACAACACATTTTGCTGAAACATCAGTCGTGGAAAGTTATGACTCTATATTATATCTTGATAAAACAACATACATGATCGTAGATTTCTGGTCAGCGCATTGTCTTTTCTTCTCGGTAGCTCTGTTGTCTTCTGCCCCAGAAGATTGTGTGCTTGCGCCTGGTTAACGTCCTCCATTTTTTAATTATTCCTCTTAACCTATTATTGATGAGTCTCCTGAAATACAACATTATTAACAATAACATAACATTATATGCGAGCATCATTGCGTAACTTATCGTATCTAATCTTATGTGTAATAAACCGTTTTTGTAAATAAATTTTATAGCTACATCAAATATTTATACAAATCATTATATTAGATAATATTGAATCTCGAGAAGATATTAAACCAACAGTTATTTTTGTTTTTATGAAACTGCTCTTAAAGTAAAACTAAAATAATGTTTCATGACTGTAGTAAAATTTTAAGGCAAGATGTGGCATATTCAATTATTCGTTTAGTATCTAACTGTATGTCTGATAGCAATAATATCACCTCATTAGTAATACCGGGACATATGATATATATTAGTCAGTCGATCACTCAGTAATCAAAGCCTCTTTTACATGAAGTTGACAAAGAAACAAGACCATATATTGTATCACAATCCAAAACAACTTTTGTTTTTAAATGTACATGCTGTTTTTAAATTACAGTCCTTTAATTGTACGATTTTTGAAAGCTAAATCGCTTAAAATTGATCCCTTGTTAATTAATGTTTTAAAAATAAATACAATATACACCAAGTAATATATGTATAGAAACATTTTATGGACTCGCAAATTGCTGACCACCTCTGTTCCTTATGTGCTTTACATCTGGAGAAAAAATAGATATTTATTTGCTGATTATCAATACACTAAAATAATTTACCAATGGATGTTTACGTTTAGAAGCAGCGGTGGCCTAGTGGTCTGAATTCAACCTCCCACTCCGGGGAGTCTGGGTTCGTTCCTGGCACGCAACTCTGATTTATTACGTGCGTTTTATAAGTAAAATTTAAATATCACTTGCTATAACGGCGAAGGAAAACATCGTGAGGAAACCTGCAAACCTTGTTATAAATTGTATAATATTGTCTGAGGTGTGTGAAGTCTACCAATCCGCACTTGGCCAGCGTGATAGACTGGCCTAAATCCCTCTCACCATGAGATGGGACCCGATCCAGCAGTGGACCAACAAAAGGGTCGAAAAAAAAATCATTTGAAGCAATCCATGGCTACAAAGTTAACCAAACATAATGAATTCTTCATGGTCAAACGAGTAAAGGAGCGCGCTAGGTTGCCACAGAGATATTTGGCACTCATTGTTTTCTGCCTACCCCTTTAAAAACGTGGCGTGATGGTGTTAGTAGTGTTGGTGGTGTAATAAAAACATCGGCACCATTAGGTAAACATGACCATTACAAAGGTTTACATTAGACATGACAAAACAAGTTGCGAGAAAGAAAAATATTTATCATGTTCTCGCAATACCTAACTCGTTCAACTCGAATAACTTTCCTCACGGTGTCATCAGATATACGCCGCTCAGCAGCTGCAACAAAGACGCCCTGACACAAACAAACAAACGAACATCGTGATTCACCAACACTAAACAATGAGCAATGAACATTGTAACAGCCATCATCGTAGACCGAGCACCGGTGGCCGGTTTTCAGAAGCCATTCGAGCGGAACGGAATTTAACGTCAGCACATCTGGTAGCTGCAAACTGTGTACCCATTAAGCGTAGGTATTATATACGGAGGTGTGTCGGCATATGGAGGTGTGTAGAAATCGGAAAGTAACAATTTATATGTATGTAATACGTAATTAAATAAATAAATAAATAATAAACATTTATATGTAATATGTATTATAGACGAAGCACGTCAGGTTTGCAACGACAGAGATATTTGGCACTCGGTGCTTTCTGCCTACCCCGTTACGGACCTGGCGTGATGATATAATAATAATAATAATATGTACTATAGATACGAGTATAACAAAATGAAACATTATTGTTTATTAAATACAGATTGGATTGCATAAAATCAATTGAGATTCTTTTTCGATTATACAATTCGATCAAGACACAAGACCACATGAACGATTTTGACGCAACGTCTTCTCCTTTTTTTGTCGTTCAATAAACGACGTTTTGCAATTATATATTGGTATACTTGTAGTATACAAAAACGCAGATAGAGTTTATGACCCTCACATGCGGAATACGACGCGTAAAGAGAGAGAGAAAGAGAAAGAGATAAACACAACAAGTATTTGAAATATTCCGCTAGGCCTTGGACTACAGTGGCATGGGTAGGGATTCGGTAGCCAAGGTCAATAGCCACTATACCTTAGGAAGGTTGGTATTGTTGGCTTTTGGAGACAACTCAGGCCTTTAAGAGTATCAGATTATAATCTGACCAAATCAGTTATAAACTGTCTGGCGCGTCGCAGGACATCATTCTAGTTTAGTGTTGAAACATAACCAGAACGCGGCATACTTTCCAAATTACGGACGGTTTTCTATACTTTTTAAGTGATGATATCTCGGAAACGGTGCCTTTTCCGAAAAAAGTGTAAGAAGCATTTTTACAGATAATTATGAAATCTACAATTTTGTTCTGAGCTATTTGCTTATAGAACTTACCGTTTGGCTGAAAAACGCGAAAAACCCAGTTTTGCGAACTTTGATCTCGTATACAATTTTTTTGCAGTTAAAGGATCGTTGGGGACTTTTGACAATTTAATTGTAACAATTAGTCCACAATTAAACAATTAACAAGTTAGTCAACAATTAGTTGGTTCAGCTTAATGAGAATTTTGGTAACCTCGAATTTTCGAGCGGACTATTGCTTATTAGATTACATTCATTTCACGTCTCGAGAGTCCTAGCTTATGAGGCACAAACAGTATATTCCACTATTAATGAGGTCAAGCATCAATAAACTAGAGAAAGCGAATAAAACTTCATTTACGGACTCGTTTTAAACGTTCAAGATTTCATGATTGCATGCACATTTCCATTACATTTGCATAAATACTTACCTATTACGTAAAATGTGTTTGCAACGATTATCACTACATAGTATAAAACAAAGTCGCTCTCTCTGTCCCTATGTCCCTACGTATGCTTAAATCTTTAAAGCTACGCAACGGATTTTGATGCGGTTTTTTTTAATAGATAGAGTGTTTGAAGTGGAAGGTTTATATTTATAATAACATTTGTATAATAATATATGCGCGGGACGAAGTCGCGGGCAAAAATAATAATTCAACCGGCGTCTCAACCGCCATGAAATTTGCGGTCTATGTATATAAAATGCATAATATATTCAATAGTCAGACATCTTATTAGCACTTTATTTCAATGATACGAATTTAGTAACAGGAAAACTCTTCGCTACATCGCCGTTCGCCACAAATTGCAACATAACCATAAAAGTCTTATCGAACACGTCCAAAAGATCGCGGCATGCTTGCGGGTTATTCCCCGAGACTGTTTTCGTTGAGCAGGATATGGTTTTTTGATGTTATAATTATAGAACTTAACGATGCATTTAAATTTAAATGTAAATTTCAAATTGTTATTGTTGTAATTCCTTAACTATTGTCATAATATATGTATTAGGAGTTATAGCAGCTTCCCTTCCATATATGTTAGGGCGTATTTAAGATGCGAATCACCAAGTCAACAGAGACTGCAGGCAATTATTTGATTAACGATACGAAAATGAAGTTTGATTGATCAATGAATGCTAGTAGCCAGCTCGGATTGCGACACTGACGTTCTATGCCGATGTCGTGATATTTCGGTTTTGTGTTGCACGCCACCTGTCCCCTGCTATATCGCTGTCCCGTGCTAACGGCATAAATATGAACGGGATAAAAGATCTTCAGAGGCGAGGGCGTCCTAAGAACTAGGTGTGCAATTATGAACTGGACTGTGTACTTTATTGTGATTGGAGTTTAGCATCGATGACAAATTTAGTAATTATTTCATTAAACACATAAACAATATTAAGTAGGTACAGAGTAGGGAAAGCAGTTTTTACCGTCCCCGGAGAAAACAGTGTGAGTATTAGGTATTAGGATACACAAAACTGCAATTT
Organism: Agara michaeli; assembly: GCA_018245675.1. Classification (NCBI taxonomy): domain Eukaryota; kingdom Metazoa; phylum Arthropoda; class Insecta; order Lepidoptera; family Hesperiidae; genus Agara; species Agara michaeli. The sequence goes on from DWDX01002678.1 coordinate 10,625, forward strand.
TACTAAGAAAAAGTAGTTAATAGAACTATAGTTATTACAGCATATTATAATACATACAATAAAAATGCCAAGATCATTACAATAGGTACTTATTGAACTAAAAATAATTGGTTTAAAGCACTCCTATACTCTTTTTAGCCCCGGGCAAAATAATCACAGTTCTCTTGCGAATTTTGGATGGGAACGCAAAAAAGATACAAAGAAATATAATTGTAGTATCATTTGGTTATGTTTAGATTACACTTTGAATTGCTGGTTGGCCGTTATAATTAGTCAATTAAGCGTTTAGGAAAAAAATATGTCTTGCAAATTGACGGGAAAAATAACAGATGTTAACCCTACATTTACCTACATATTCATACGGGCCGTGCAAATGATAAAGTTGAATGTCCTCGTGTAGAGAACGGGTTAAGCAAGACGGGTTAAGCATGGCTACCATAAATAATGTAAAAGCTGATCTGGTTTCTTTGCGGGGAATTCCAAGCCTTTGCAAAATTTCCAATTTTTGTGAAATATATTTCCAAATTGACGTATCATAATATGACAAAATGTTATAGCTTTAGACAAGCAATGGGTCAATTTTCGATGCTAATTTTGAAGCTGCATTGAGAAATAATGTAACTAGTTGTATTTAAGACTTCCGAGTGATAACAACACTTCGATTATAGCAAAATTCAAATGACGCTTTCAACAAACAATCACTTTCTATGTTTTGATTAGTGTCCCGATTTTCGTTATAATAATTAAGAAGATGTTTTGACTCTACGCAACATATTCCAATTTTGAATTCACTTTAAATTTGTATCCATCGTCCATATCCATCCATTTGCTTCACTGTCCAACACCTTTCTTCTCTGGATATATTGCCACAGCACATGGCTTGGAGAATATTTTGAAGAAAGACGTTTAATAAAACGCTGTCCTTCACTCTTATAGTAAGTGTTATTCGATTTTAATAATGAATTCGAATTAATTTAATGAAGCACTCCAATCACTGACTGGGGACTGGTTAGTTTGGGAAGTAGGAAGTTTAAATCTAACCACTAAATTATGAAGTGTAATTATATCTGAATAACAGTTTATGAATATTGACTTCATAATAATTTACGCTTCAATTATAGAAAGGACGGCCATTAAATCGACGAATGAGTCATAACTCGAGTTTCTCTTTTGCAAGCGCGGGAGAGTATCTACGTATTGGACGAAGTTGTTTCCGTGCGAATTCGTAGATATACACAAATTTTTAGTATGCAATTAAGGCCTTCAGAGAAAGAAACGGAAAGATGAACGTGTGCAACAAATATATTGTTTTTGTAAAAATTATATAGCACACTAATTTATGAGCGGTCGAATACAAAGAACGGACAGGATGACGAGAAAACGGGTATTTTCACCTTGAAAATTACAGTGCACACAATGCAAACGAGTTTCGGCGCCAAATGACAGCCTAAAGGAAATTGCCCGGCCGAGTCATATTATGTTTTTTCTTTTTTTGCAATGTATTGGGACAAGCTTCGGTCCGCTGATCTGTTCCGGGCATGTAGAAAGTAGTTTTTTACGGTCAAATGATTATTAAGATGCCAATACATACATCTGTTTATATATAAGAGTGTAATTTGAAAAAGGAAACAAAACAGATTCAAAATAATACAGAATTATAACGTGTATAATATTGCATCTTATTTTTAAATCCATTTCAAGTACGAAAGGACAGATTAAAAATATGTGCAGTCTGTATCTTATCTGTGATTTCTTATTATTATTTATCGGCCCATCTTTTGATTGAAATGTGTTAAGATATCTGTTCTAAGTTTTATTTGACAGCTGCGCAAGGATTTTTTTATATAAGTATTTTTTTTGATGACGAAGGGATATTCATATGGTACCTCGGTGTCTTAGATCAGACCATCAGGTTATACGGCATTTACTCACTAAGACCCCTGATCCTCACCCTGATATAAGTTTATCAGTGACAACAGTAATACATCCAATGATTAATGTCTGCTTTAGGATGCGTTGGTCGAAACGTCATATTTTTTTTTAAATATAACGCAACAAACAGCCTACAGCCTTTTTGTAAGCTTAATGGACATTTTAAAAAGTTTCATCAAAGTCCATTAACTACCTACATTTTTAATGAAATCGCTCCAAATACATAAACAAAGGATCTTTATAGTCGATATAGAAATACAAATTACCCTGCTTGTTTATATCAAACGACCTCCAACAACAATGTAACGTTGTGAATATGCCATAGATAATTCCATACTATGGTTCGAAATAGATAAATAATAATAATAACAGATGCTTCATGATTAGAATGAATGAATGAATGAATGTCAAATACATTTTCTCAACTGTGCGGTTACCACAACACGGGCTTTTCCTAATTTGAAATCAGAAGCGTATGTAACGCTGTTGGAACACATCATTAATTGTCAATTCACAATATATCAACCTAAAGGCTACAATTTGACAAATGTTTGGTCAAATATTTGATTTTTCTATTTCCTCTAGTTATATTTAGATCGATCCCATTCGCGCTCGTGACGTTTGTCCCAAAAAAGGTGATAAACGGATATGATGGCCAATCAATCAGTGTTCATAACGCGACAATCACGATTGTGTCCCGTACACCACACGTGAACATCGAGTGAAACCTTTGTGGGCGTGTTTACGCTACCCCTTAACGTGCGTCAACTTGCGCTAATTCGAATTGAATTATCTGTATTTATACATCACATTTGAGTGTTCTCAATTTGTACGCACACTTAACGTGTTGTGAAATGTAATTGTAAACGTAACTGGGGTATCGAAATGTAATCACGGGTGACAATTGACAAATGATCACGTGACAATTGACAAACGATCACGTGACAATTGACAAACGATCACGTGACAGTTACATAATGAGGCAATCAACGAGCCAGTGTATCACGGGTACGTGACATAGCTCGACGGGCCTTCGGCGCCGGTTGCCACAGTATAGGTAACTGGTATTGCCACTTATTAGTCTCGTTATGAGAGCACAACATTAATGAACCGAACTTGTTTCATGTTTAATTATCTAAACAACGTTATAACACAGACAATGCAGCATATTAAAATATCTAAATGCCTGCTTTATTGTAACCGGTGGGAATCGCTCTGACGACCTTTGGCTTTGGCGTCGAGGTCTGTAAGCACTAGATCAAAAGGCCACTAAATTAAATGCAAGATGGTGATGTGGAAGCACGTGGTTAGTAATAAAACTCGTTGTTATTTGCGACTCTGGGTGTGACATCAGAAAGTCACGTAAAGCTCTTAACGGGTTGAGCATTCCTTTCAATATTCCCAAGCGTATACGTTTTACGGGAGCTAAATCAATTATGAACAAATTCCGATGTTCTATATGGTGGCCGCGAATATAAAGATGTATTATTACATTTTCATAAAATTTCTTAAAATAAAATTAGGCATTCCAACAAAAAATGCGAATTCGGAGAGCTCGCATTCGCCAATGGGATAAAATATAATAGTAGTTATTTCGATTTCCGACTTAACACATACAATACAAACTAATATAATGTCTACCCTAATGTGACGCAAAAACTGTGCATTTTTATTAAACTATTTTAATCGTAGTCAATAGATCACTTTCTTAATTTTCTACGCCGTAAAAGGCAAAATATGGATTGAACTAATAATCTTGTAACATCTTTATATGTACCCATATTTGTGCAAATAAACGTCTTTGTCTTTATCTTTGTCACTTTGCTCAAAGTAAATCGATAGTTTCTATAAGGTTCAGTGTATTAAATGAACGTGGCTGAAAGTAACTGATTTGGAAGTCTCTTACGCGCACGTGTTATGTATCGGGCCTAGATTGAATATCCTATCTAAGACCAAATGTGAAAGCTCTATACTTTGCAACTGTGACGCCATACTTCCACAGTGAAAGTGTTCAGAAGCGAGACTCACTTCTGTACAAGTTGCAAACATACTTAAGTAATAACGTAACATCACGCCTGTAATCCCCTAAGCGATAGGCAGAGGAGTGTAGCACACCCCCACATTTCACCAGTTACGTTTAAGTCCCACAATGGAAT
>DWDX01002679.1:0-14708 GCA_018245675.1 Agara michaeli
GAATTTTTGAAATCGGTCCAGTGGTTTTTGAGCCTATTCGTTACATACACACCCACACACACACAGAAATCTTTCCTCTTTATAATATTAGTATAGATTTTCTATCCCAACTTTTCTGTAGTAGACTCGTTACTACTGACCGCTGCTCATTTTGTTACTATATTTATGCACGAATATTTCAGGACCTTTCTAACCCAATTTTGGGGTTAAAGAGCACAGCTGTATCACAAGCTGAACGAGATCTATTTTATACATTACATGGGAGGCTGTAATGTTAGAAACTTGAAAACTTATAATATACGTAGTGTTTTATAAGGTCATTAAATGTAGAACCTATGATTTCTTACCTTAACGTAGACTGCCACGTGAGTGGTAAAAATAAATAAGCATGACGAAGCAAAATTTCGTACAAAATAGAATTTCCGCTTACTATATAGAGTTGATATTATATCACATTTAAAGATTTGTATTATATTTAAAGATTCCAATATGACAACTGGGTATTTTAACTGAACGGAGAGAGAGAGAAATAAGATTGACGAACCTACCGAAGTTTGGGAAAAAGAACTTTTATCTTCTACATTCTGGGCAAAGTAACTCGGAGTATCCAATACAACGCAAAGTAATAATTTATTTCCCTTCCATTTTTGTTTTACATTTGGTGATTACAAAACACATTCCGTAATATAGAAATCAAAATAGAGTGAAGCCTCAAGGGAACGGAAATTAAGATGGCGGCATAGGGAAGTCGGTTTTGATAAGTGTTAAGACGGAGGTAATTAATTGACGTCAGGCTTGTCGTTCTGTGCTGATAGATATTTATAAATATCATTTTCTTTGGACATTTCATGTTTTTTACAATTTTTTTTCCTATAACATGGACGCTTATTGCGAATATCAAAGCCAACGGACATTGAAGAATGAAGTAATATCGTGCTTTCCGTCAGCGTATTGAAATGTACCCGGCGATGACGTCATAGCTGCGGTCATAGCTGGAGTCGGTGCGCTTGGAATTTCCCATAAATTAGATTTCAGCACAATATTGCCGCCGTCCACGTGACTCGGGACACCGCCGCTCGGAATTCAGTAGTCGTGAGACAGGAGGACTCGGACGCAAGGTTTCAATCAAATTCCTATTTTTTTTTATTCTTCAAATTTTATTTCCATTCGTTCTAATCTTTTCTCTGTTTGTTGAGTGGCTATTTTAAGTCTAAATTAATACGGAACTTATTGATTAGTTCATATTTAAAATGTGTAGAGTAACAGATATTTTATAAATATAATTGTTGAACAAAACACTCGCGGGTTGCAAACCGAACTTCGCCGGTGGCTTCCCCCGCTGACTTTTCAGAAATTCTTCATGGAACGGACCATTCTCGTGAGACGACAAATCAAAGGGAACTTTCAGGACCGGGAAACATCGAAACATCTGCGTTTAGTTTGTCAATGAACAACAAAGTTGGTTAAGCTCGCGAAAGGTCCTACTTGCGTATTCACAGAAAGGCAGAATGTACTTTAGATAAAAACGGCTCTATAACAACCGAACACGGGCAGTGTTGTCATCTTACATATTTAATTGATGAATACAGCCGGCCTTTCGAATAAATGTTGTACGATTCACAACACTGAATAGTGGTTAGAAATTAACTTTATTTTATTTCTAATATATAATACTGGCACACGACTAAATGTGAGAAGATACATATGTATTTGGTTCATTTATTAACAGCAATTTGATAAAGAACGTGTCCGAACCACTTGAGAAATGTTCTTAACCGTCATTATTATCGTCATCGCCATCATCAGCCGACATTGACCCACTGCCGGGCTGGGAGTAGGGCCCTCCCCTCCCCCGCCACGCCACACTTAATATTCAACACATGTTGTATCTTACCTTCACCTTTTCTAAAGTTTTCCTCGAGAGCTAAAGAAAAACAGATATAAAAGTATTATGTTATTTATAAATGCAACGGTCTCATTCTATCGCGACTTTGCTCAAATTCCGCTCCATGAGTTTTTATTCGTTTTTCTCCCAAGTTGGTTGAAAGTCCGCTTCATTGGTAGTTGCTATCCCCGGCCGTTTTCCTCGGTGATTGAAGGTTGTGATTGCTTGTAAGTGTGCTTATCTGTGCAGAATCTGTATGAGATGATTCTTTGGCAGCCGTTCCCGAATATTTGTGGTCCATGTTATCTCTATTTCAGATCGGGATATTTCTCAGACGGGGCATTACAATATATTTCTTGTCCCGGCTTAGGGATTTTTGACGTTCAGTACCCAACGTAAAGGACCTTGTAGGCTTATTGGTTATACTACTATTTTTTTTATTATTAGTATTTCACCTAGAACTGTGTTTTATCCGTACCAATATCCGTATCTCAAATAAAAATAGAGTTCTAACTAACGAAGGTTACGGGAGGCCTAAGTTAGATGGCCTTGTGACTAAGCACGCAGAGCACTTTATTCAGAACCCTAAATGTAGAGATATATGCACCTAAAAGCAGGCTTATCGGAGTCCTTAAAATAAGCACACTCTTTCTATATAACGTACTCAAAATAAGCATGCTTATAATCCAAATATCCCTTGCTCCACAGTAGCAATCCGTCATGCTATAAATAAGCACGTGTATACCCTAAGGCACGCCTCGAGTTATCTCCTTCGCTGTTACTGTGGCTGAAATTTAGAAACACATGCATTTGTAAGATTAACGTAGGGTGCTAGGTCTCTGATCCGCAACTTAGTAAAGTGCTTCAATTTAAACCACTAGAGTAGCACTGCTAGCCAAGAGAAGCGCATGTTATTTAATCATAAAAAGATGTCAAACAACACCATATTATCAATAATATCAATTGAGACATCCTCACATACGGGACTATTGTTTTAATAATAAATAGCTCCATAGATTGTAATGTATCCGATCTACTAAATAGTTCTGTTAGGAAGCAGTCCAAATGATTGCTTTGTCTCGGGGTTCGCTGAGTACGTGCGTGTCTCTGTTAGATACATTATTGTGGAACATCTCTCTGGTATAACGCGTATATTGTCAGCAATTAGTTTCAAATTGACACATTCCCAATTTGGCCGGGACATAATTGTCTAGTGCGCCAGCGAGACACGCGCGATCCGAAAGATTTACTTTTCCAAGATTAAAAACTAAATAAGTGAACATGATGGGATGGTTATAAATGCACTAATATCGAAACGAATGGCGGTTTCACGACGAGTAAAATAAAATCCGCGATCAATTTAGTAATATTCCACTTCTATATACTACTAAATATTCATAAATTCAATATAAACTGGGAATTACCGCGCTAAAGTAATTTTACATTCCATTTCATTTCAATTCAGATCCAAAATGAACCGGAACTATGTAATTTCGGACAAATGGGATTGAGGCTACACCTCAATATTAGCAAATCCCCATTTTGGCTGCGACTCGCAGTGCCTGCACCGATATTAGCTCAGAGCTTCATGTAATAATTCTGTATTATTATTATATGAGTATAAAGTACTAGCATAGAATATTTTTAAGAAATCTGTATATAAAATAAGTATTCAAATTCGTGATTCGGATCAATTTGGATGACATCGTTTGCTTGCCGCCCTTTTTATTGTTGCGTGGCAGGATACGGGTCTCCTCTCATTGTGAAAATGTTTTAGGCCATAGTATACCGCACTGCCCAATTGCAGATTGGCAGACTTTCTCGTAATGTATGAAACAATCTCATTTAAATTGTTTTCGTCTATTTTGTTAAAATATTGTCGCATTCACAGTGACGTCACGTGTCCCTGCTCGTCCACACCACACCGTACTTCGAGTCGCACCAACACCAGCCGTCAGAGATCATTACAAATGCGACACATGCTGAGTGCGACCTTTCCCCTTTTTTACTTTTTTGTACGTTGTGTAAATATAGACTATAAGTAATTGTCTAAATCAAACTTAGTAACTCGTTTCTTTCTTACTAAATTAGCTTTATACCCCCCCCCCCCCCTCTGTGGACCCCGCTACTACGGCGATCGACTTTCGATAGAGCTCTGACACTTTTTTCTTAAATTATACAGATTTAACATGAATATAGTTTATCTCACTTGTTCAAACAATTATCTACGTGACCACGCTCCATATAATAAAAAAATTCATATTCGTCGGTAGTTGAAAACAGAAAACAATTTACATTCAACTGATATTATTTATCATCCCTCTGCTTCGGACTAAATTATGCTTATAGAGTCGACTTCCAAATTTTCCCTAACCTCAAGTGCCCTCGGTTTGGAACAAAAAATTTGCGAGCAAATTCTGATTTAACTTTGTGGCTCCTAAAATTTATTACGAGCTATATATTTTGATTCACTGGATACATGTACCGTTTATAATTTTGCCGTTTTTACCGCCAACGAATCGTTTTCGAAGTCGCTCGGCAGTTCACGAGCAGCGAACAATTGATTAATGTGGTTTGTGATTTCACTTTCGCTCCCGTCACTCGTTTTGTACTCGATAACTTTCCGACGAATCACGGCGTCTTTAACGGGAACCCTTTCCAAACGCTCCTTTCTGAAAGTACTCGAAAATAACAAAATGACCGAACTCTCCCACCGAGCTCGGACATGATTCTAATACAGTGTTGAGCTAGAAATTGTCAGGTATCAATTAGCCAAATGAATACGAAATAGGTCGAACCACTTTTCGTCGCTTTTCGGCCTTCCGTGTAGCTCCCGCCCCACGCGCGCCGAGCTCTCCGTGTGCGACACGGTAATACCTTCCGTATTTGCTGAACGTCAACTCTATTTTCGTTTCGGTCTTTCGCCGATTCGTGAAAATTTTTCTTTTAAGAAAATTAAATTTATTCAGGTACATCAAATGTAAATTGTTTGTCTAATTTACTGACACCTTCTTGAAATTTGAAGTATAATTTACTGCATTGCATGAAAGGTACTTCTCAGCAGTTAGAAAGAGAAACCTGTCTAAAAATCTTATCATCGATTTAACCATGACCAGTACAGCATAATGGGTATTGATTTTAGCAACCGTGAATAATAAAATGACATAATCGTCGGGTCTCCGTCGCGTGGCCCGCAGCCACCGGTTAACCGAATCGGATCGGATGATGCGATGCAAGGTAAACTAATTATAAAGAGAAATAACTACAAAACGTAATAATATAATATTCATTGAGATCACAAATTTGTTACATGTCATAGACATTTCATGAAACACATCGTATTTCTAAAAGCATTTCTGCGATACTGATTTTTTATCTTTTATAATAGCGAATATTGGGACATAAAGCGCAGTAGAATGGCAATAAAAACATTCGCTACCCGGTATCAATGTCGTATATTTTACGAGTCCTCCGACGCGATTCTACGACCTTGGATCGCTCGAGGATACGACGCGGGCCGCGGACTCGGCTCCGACCACTTATATTTCATGATTTTTTTATGGAATATACAAAGCAAAGATGCATGCACTAGTGTATGACAACCTAACTTTGTAGAGAACGATTAACTAAAGCTTATTAATTTATAACGCTATATGTTGAATGACAAATCAGTGTGCTATAGATTGTAAAGTGGGTATGAATTTAAACGCTACATACTGCTATATTATGTTGTAAAAAAAGCTAATCCAAAAGTCCTCGTCGTTGATTCTAAATTAGTTGTATATAAAAGGCTAGTAAAAACGGAGGCAATGTTGATTACTAGCGAGCGCTTTAAGTAATTTAGCGCCGAGCCACACATTATGGTTCTCAGAATTTGCAAGTCAAGTGGTTATTTGGGAAAGCAGTGTAGCCTGCAGTGGCCGGTGGCTCCGTTAGTATGCAAATTGGGGAAAGGCCAAGACGAATGTTGCTACGAGTTTATACGGCTTTGTGAAATTCAGGTAACGACCAGATTGGAACAGATGTTTTACATAACACTTTAGATAGGTACGAGGATGACAATAGAATATCGTTTGTTTCGTGGCTTGTGAAACATCTTGGTAATGTGGCAACGTCGTTTTCAATTACAAGGTTTATAAGGTCAAAGAAACTAAATTATATTCTCTATTACACGATAAGTAATATTTTTAACTGTTGGATTATCACAAACCCTGACGATAGTTATAACAAAAAAACAGGATTTGCAAACACATTCGATGATAGAAAAAACATAAAAAGTAAATGTGATTTTGGGACTTCACTAAGGTTTCAGTTCTTAGATTGACTTGTTATGTTAGCACTTAAGTTAGAAATTGCGTTAATTACGCTACGAAATACAATTCTGTGATAGATGAATCCTGATGTTGATAAATCCCATAACTATTAATATTTGTCACATGCTTCATATGCTTACAGTAATAAGCAGTTAGCAGAAAACAAAGGTACAAAGCTATTCAGACGGACGGAATAAAGAGAGACTTCCAAGAATTTTCTGAAAAATAAATTTAAAAACGAGAGGCACTTCAAAACGATATTCGATTTGAGATTTAAATTGAAATACTAAAGTTTTTCTTTTAAAAGGTTGGAGTAACGATCGAAATAGCTATTGAAAGCAGGAGCATCGCGAATATTAGAAATTGCTGGCAACAGATGGACCGTTTGTAAGGCGCTCGTCCGACCACAAGATGTCTTTATTAAAAACAGTAATACCTTGGGACATTTAACACATCTTTCAGCTGAAGCCGCTGGCCAGAGCTTCTGCTACAGCTACGAGATGGCTTACGAGCTCCCTGTATTATAAATCTGTAAATACACACTACAACAGTACATACAATTCTATACCAACATATAAAAAAACTGTAGTTATGTGGTTCGGATTTCGTTCTCCCCCTCTGGAGATTTGGCTTCAAATCCTGTTACACACCTCTGATTTTACAAAGTACGTACCTTTGCAAAACGTTTCAAAAATTAAATAGCACACCTTTCAGTTATTTGTCACAAAAATACTCTTTATTTCCTGCAATACTTCTTCGACAATGAAGTTTACGTTACAAGGACCATTAGACCAACAGATCATTGAACATGATGCGAGCGATGTATCACTTTCTCGCTTTAAATATAAACGTTGTATTGTGAGCATTAACGCAAAAAACTTCCACGGAGTAGTCAGCTCAGTGACACGTTTTGCCACTTACGAGTACACTAACTTCAGCTACAGGGTGCTTTTTTAAGGCTTGAGCCTTAGCGACTCTGGGCGAGTTCCCGAGCGTAGGTTGTTTTTGTCTACAAATAATGTGCTCTTATCTCTTACAACTTAACAACAAAACAGGGATTACGTATACTAATGAAATATGTGTTAAAATTTAATATTCATGCAGTTGTGAGCTTTGTACTAATTACTTTTATGAATAATACATGGCAGCCAATGTCGGATATGGGTAAAACAAAACGAAATTTGTCCGGTCCAAATGAGGGCGTTGAGACGAATTGTTGTGGTCAAAGAATGATATGGTATAAACGCAGATTAAATGTAGCTAAAATTTAAGGATGCTCAGATGGTTTCGATATGTGGAAAGAAAGAATGATAGTAGACTGACGAACCAAATTCTATTCTCGACTCTACCAATCACATCTTTTAATATGTGAATGGTAGAGTCAGAAAAGTTAGACCTGACAGGCGACTTAAGGAAAGATCAGATCCAAAGTACCTCAAACGGATGAGAACGTATGGCGACTGATGAAAGTGGAAGAAACGAAAGAAGTTTGTCAGAACCCCAACCTCTCGGCAGACCGGGTGGGGACAACGACATGAACTGTGTATGTACGTATGTATGTATGTATGTCCGTTACTGTTATTGCAAATTCGCTGCAACTCAATGAACAGCGGTGAAACGCTTACCTCAGTTGACAATATTCACCATTAATTGTATACAAATAATCGAGATTTACGAAATCTGTAGCGCAAATATACAGTATTTAACAATTTCGCGTTTCCTAATTTAAACAACAATAGCTTCCATCGCGTCACATAAAGCCACGAATGGGTTTTCTATTACGTGATGATGCATGTCAATAGAAAACAGATTGTGAAATTAATGATTCAATATATTTGTTTAATTTAAACCTCAATTTGTATGTACATAATAATAAAATTACTTAGATGAAAGTAGAACATACGTAAAGTTTGTCAGCCTATTTCAATGCAAAACAGGCGCAATTCTCCACTATGTATGCTCCACTATCACTTTAATATTTATCTCTTATAATCCACGTATCATAAATTTAATAATAACTTAAATAATTACGTTTTTAAAAAGACGCAACAAAGCCAAAAAGTAATTAAGCTTTGCCAACAAAACCGCCAAATTCTCCACGTTGCCAAATTGCACAGAGAGATAACGCTAAGTGGTTATATGAGTATGTAAGTGCAGGCTTCGGAGGCGCGGCGTAAGGGAGTTACCACTCCACACTCTGCACTATATACAGCCTTCACTAATAATTAACTAGTAGAGGCGATAGCATGTGGTATAGTAATCAGGCAACCGATGAACGTATATAAATACATCGCTCAATAAATGCTTTCATTCGAAACTTTACGCATAGACACAGAATAAATCTTCGTGCTCATCATACAATCGTTACCCTTCTGGGAAGAAACCGATTCTGTAACTTTCGGTTCGACAGTCACACATCACTGAGCCAACAGAGCAGTTATTAAGAGCTCTATGTATAATATTGTGAAGTTCCGCTTAGACATTATGCGAAAATACACAATTATGTCGATCAATTTTCATGTCAATATTATTTGTAAATTTGCTTTCAAGGATATGATGATTGAATTTCGTTACTTTAAAACTAACTAAATAGTAGCATAACTTACAATTAACAATTAATTAGTTCCCTAATAAAACTTAATTTTATTCGTTCATAGCTCTGAAGCCATGTTCTCTAATCAATTCTTAAAAATATAATTATATTTGTAGATGAACCTCCTCTCTCGCTCTAAGAACTGTTATTATAAATAGTAAAATAGGTTAAATGATGATTTAAAAACAAATCGGTTCAGTAGATCAACCGTGAAGAGAGCGGCAGCGGACAGACGGACGGCCACTCTCGCATTCATAATATTATTTAACGTTACATTATGATATTTCGTATCGCAACTGAGCCTTTGTTATTCTCTAAAGACAATTGTGGTTTTGAATTAATTTAGTTTTGAATATCAAATGGAACAGAATTTTATTTTTCTGCGTGTTCGTTTAATATAGTCGTAGTTAGGGGCCAGTCACGAATGTTAAGTTATCTAAACAGCGAATTATTCATTTGAGGTATGAATAATGGAAGTTGTTAGGCTCAACATAATAGTAATTCCGTACATCTGGCTGAACTTGTAATGAAAATGACATTTACATAAATTATACTTATGTACTTGGATTAGTTAATACATATGTATAATATTTAAAGAATGAATGATGGTAGAGTTACAAATTAGATTTATAGGAGCACGGTGAATGTAGAGTCATGACTGGTATACCTGGGCGTACATACAACACACGAACGAAAGAACAAAAGCCGTGGAACATTCATACACCCCTCGTATATGCTATATGTACGTATATTGAATGTTAAATAGATCGCGGTTAACAACCCCATGAATTAGACGAGTAGCTTTAATAAAACATAAAGGCTCTACGGAGCCTCAACCGTAGACCTGAAATTTATTTATTTATTTTGTACCGATGAAAATAGCCAGCGCTCCCCGTTCACAAAGCAAGTATTTGATCTGCGTGTAAACCTAAAACAATTAGTATAAATAATTGTTTATAAATTGATGTGTGTTTATATCACTTAGCTATATACGAGTTGTCATCATTGTCGTGTACGTACAATCCTAACGTGTCAGCCCTATACAAATACGTAATTCGTGTATTATTAGTGCTTGGAGAGCGTAATTATATTGAATTTTGATGAAGTCGATTGTTTCTCTCGGGTAAACTCTATCGCACCGTACATAACGTTTTATTATCAATAGGTCTCGTTCACGGCCCTCGTGTCGTTCACACATCTAAATGTACATACATTTCAGTGACTGTATCGTCCAGGATGTTTAAATGTCATTTGAAAGTTACCGACGCGCAGCGAGTCAAAGCGCTAACTTGCATCTAATGATGAAACTTCGCCACGCAGCATAATTATTTTGTAGAGTGTACAAACTAACTGAAACGTTTTGCCTGTGTACGCTTCATAAATTGCCTTTAGCAACTGTTTAATGAAATAAGCTAATATTCTGAAAAATTCTTAGTACTTTAATATTCATTTTCTAACAATTAACATAATTAACCGGATAAATCTGTCCTACCGGTCCTGTTCGTGCAGTCCAATTCTCAATTAATACTTAACAATATTCCTACCTAATACATACTAACTGAACTGACTCTGACAATGTTATTCCTGCTTGTATTTTTGACTATTCTGGTGCTCGTCAGACACATGTTTCTTACACGGGAGTCGAATGCTTAAGCGTCGACTCACAAGTCAGCGCCGGCGCCTAGAACAACTGATTATAACTATGATGACACGGCTGCCGGCCGCCGCGTCAGCGCCACTTACGTCATTAGACACTTGGATGTAACGTCCTATTTAAATGTAAGGTGAAACGGGTTCAATTTGCGCACAGGTGTGTCTCAGTGACCCGCACAGTTCGGTTACGGGCAAATTATACGGAGTATTATGCGATGCAAATGCAAATATAATTATAAAGCGGGCGCGAGGTCGCCGCTCACACTCAGCTGCTTCTGGGGATTAAATCCTCTTTTGAACACTGATCTGTGAGGTACTTAGTCTTCTATCGCAATATACATATTACGATCATTGGATTTTGCAATTGTCTTCATAAAAGGGAAATGCAAAATTACCAAATGTTTATTGAGTTGTTTTCTAAATGAGAATGTAAACAAATCTAGACTGAAGACTTCTGCGGAATCTCATTTCTGTCATGAAATTCATTAACACGTTTAAACCAACCTTCAAAGTAATGGCGCTTATTAACTTTCAAAACTTCGTTCTGACTTTCTTTGCGTATCAATAATTAGATTACGATAGGCAAACACATACTGTCAGAGATATTTCTTTCCTTTCGCCTAGAAACAAACTACCTCCTAAGTACGCGACAGCGATCGTTATGTATATACCTAAACGTCTCAACATTATTATCACAAATAAAATTATAAAGCATAATTAATGCACGTCATAAAGTCATGTTGACATGACATGTCAGATTGTAAACGCACTCACTTGTGAAGCTCAGCATTCCAGTCACGAGTGAATTGTCTTAATTCGCATTCACGCAGCGGCGGCCGCGGCTAGCGGCAGGGCGGCAAACAGTGCAGATAATTAATTTAAATTACGCCGCCCGCGATAAACAAAGCTTAAACGAGCGAGTAAAACGATTTCGGTCCCGGATATTACGAGCGGGTGACGTTTCGCTGTTTTGTCGGAGAATTACGAGGTTTTTTGTTTAAGTCGTCGGGCGTTTGCGCGATCGGGGACTGCGCTGCATTGAAATAAAGATCGTGTACGTTTGGGTGTGCGGTTATGTTAATAAAGATAAATGAGCTCTTACTGCTTTAAGGGTGTTTTAAGAAACTCCTATTGAAGCCTCTAGCGCTTTGATAGCCGGGCGTCACGCGCTGCGCGGGCGAGGCGACCCCGCTACGAACGGTAACTGTTAACATTTCGCACAAATTCTTGTAATATTCGCATACATTTTATAAGTGTTGCTGAAGAATACGATTTCGTACCCTAGTATTAAAATTACTATTAGACTAGACTAGAAATTACTATTAAAATTAAGTGTGGAAAAGTTACGAGACATATAATCCACACTTGCATAGAAACAGACTTATTGTTTTAGACTAGCGGTGATAGGTACGGTCACTTCGAGCTGCAGCAGAGCGACGCCGCGCGCGACCGGCCGCAGCCTCAACATGACTACTTCTGTACTAATTGGTAACAAGCGCTGTCTACTTACTCGACCGCATCGATTTACACGTATAGCTGCAGTCATACAAATATTATAAGGAAGTTAAGACTTGCTTATTTTGTAAAATGGAAAATATTTGAACCTGATAATATTCACATAATATTTAACCTAACTTTGGTACGCCGCTGTTTACACTTTTCTCCGAACTAATTAAACCATTACTCCACCCCGCTATAAAAAAGGCTACATTTACAGCACGTTTTTACGATAGGAAAATCATCTCTAAATATAAAGACATAAAAATCAAAACAGGCTGAATGTTTAGTCGTAATAAAATACAAAAGATAAATGGAATCATTCGACCGCCATTTTCTGGGCCTACCTATGTCTCTTAACCGTGACCTTTGACGTTCGAAATTGTGCTCTAAATTTATGGATGAAAGATAAAAAGTGTAATAATAGACGAATTCCCGGGATGAAGTGACCGCGAGCGTTCGCCAAGCAAGCAATTACTCGAAGCACAATGGTAAGAGGAATGTTATCCGTCGTCGTCCGAGTCACATTGTACTACGTTCCGTCGCAATAAAAATGCCTTTCATAGCGCTCTTAAAAAGTGGGGCTTTATTCTTTACTTCACACAATTTAGTACTCGAACAGTCGTCCGGAGCGGGTGATGCTTAAAGATAACTTTATCGTGTACGGCCCGCTCGGGGTCAAGTGCTTATGATATCTTATATGTTGATTTGCACATTGCCTTCCGGTACAGGTCTACATGCAATATCATTTAGCATATTAAATGCAAGTACGATAAATTTACATGTGCACTCAGCCTAAGCTCGGTAATCCACGTAGTTACGTCCACGTTAAATCTTGCAGCTTATCTAGTACCCGAAGCTCGCGCACACAATTTGTAACATTAACTAGCGTCGCACAACGAGCGCGGTGGCGTCGGTTCTGTTACAAATTCTTAGGAAGGTCGGCTTGGCTTCCTCGCAGTTAAACGCGGCTCTGTCGCCGCAACCCGGCCGACTAGTTCGCTGCTCGTCGAAGGGTCAGCGGTCGACCACAATACGAGACCCGTAATTATCAATTTATACTAAATTCTAAACGTGGCCGTTGAACTTGATTCTCTTAGAAACGTTCAAATTTAAAACGGCGTTGGCTATTGAGTGAGTTTAGCCCCGGCGCGGTTAAGAACAGCCGCGCCGGATGCGGTCGGTACATGGATATGTCGCTAAAGGATTTTTTCTGTAACGTTTTCGATCTTCGGTGGGTATGTTAGCAGTCAATCTCGATTAATATCAGATCTTTAGGATACAATCGCTGAACATCCGGTAGGCCTCCAATCCATATCTCTACCAATCCTCGCTGGAGCTTGCTGGAGAATATCCTGGACATTCCACAGTAGTCATTTAATACGTTAGAATAAAAACACGACCTTTTTATAATATAAAACCCGATTTCCTTAAGCAAGAAACATTACACGAACAAAGCCTCTAGCTTTAATATGTAGAACGAGCTGCGTATACTATTCCACGATAAGTTTAATATATATAAGGCTTTCCTCAGGAAACAACTTCATTAAACATCAAACGTAGATAAAACCTGACCTACTTCAACCGACATTCTGGAAGAATTATGGGAGGCTGTAAAAGGCCTGAGATAAAACGACTCGTCTTTTTTATAAACGCTGCGTCAGGGAACGAGTATAACGCCTCAAAAATATTTTCACGATTTCAAAGTGGTCGAGTCTTTTACGGTACTGGCGAGCCTCGTTACGTTGTAAGTGCAGCCTATTTACGTACTGGTTGAAGGCCTGGATCATACGCCAACGAACTCGTACTGTTTGATCACTTTAAATGTTCGTCAGGTTTTATCTTATCTAACGATGACACTTTAAAGTGATAGTCGAAATAGGAATTACGATGAACGCCCACACGCTATGAGCAGTGATAGTCCACACATAATGCGATTATACATCGGACCATGACATGTGCAATATAATGTATACTGTTCCAAAAGAAAAAAGGAAATACTGTGTATAGAAAACGTCTCATGTTATAAAGTTACCTCTGATTAATTCCTTGTCATGTTTAGTATAATACGCAAAGTAACAAATGCTTTAGTCAGACAAATAAACAACAATTAATGATCCTTAATTCTTGTATTGCTCAAAGCCTAATTGTCGTCCACATTAATTTAAAATATAAATACGGTTACGAAACGACCAATTCACAAACTAAGAAGAATCGGATGACAATTTAATTTGTAATAAATAATGTTCAATGTAATATGAACCAAAATATTCAATAAAAATAATGACGTGTAGTCTCTATGGCAGTGTTCTGGTCGCAATATACCAGTGGATAATGTTACAAGCAGGTGACAGTAGCGGGTGGAATTTAGTTAATTAAACTGGCCGTGCGCCGCCCGCACCGCAATATGTATTATTCTCCGCTCGAAACACTCCCCTATCGTATTAAGCCCTTGTTGTGCAACGTTCCCAGGAAACAATCGTCTTTGTGAAACCACCTGTACACACGACTGCGCTCTAGTATTGTCTCATGTTACATTTTTCGACTCTTTTCTTGTTCTACTGCTAGACACGGGCCTAGTGAAAAGGTAGGTTGTAGGCCATAGTATATCTCGTTGGTCGAGTTTGGATTGGCAGTCTTCACAGATAGAGAAAAATTAAATATATATTTTGTAAGATACTCTAAGGTGTGCCGCTTTCCTCACGATGTTTTCCTTTACCGTTATAACGAGTGATATTTAAATTTATTATTATAAATGCACGTAAGT
>DWDX01002680.1:0-14705 GCA_018245675.1 Agara michaeli
AATAGGAGTGGAGCAGCAATGAAAAATATTGCAAAAACGGGAAAATATTTCTTTTTTGAGAGCTTTCCTTCAATAAAGAAATTATTTTGTTACACTTTTTTATTTTCATATTTTGAACACGCGGGCGAAGCCGGGGTTAACAACTATCGTAAATATGGCTGTAGTTGTTGACGACTGGATATTAATCTCATGTAAGGTCGTTTACGTGGTAACCCTATTCACAGTCAGTTCAGGTATGCTCTTAGTAATTACGTGTTAGCTTTGAATTACGTTGTAGGCGAGTTTTTACGACGTATTGAATTATTTATAGGTTGAAATGGTAGTGCCCGGTGATCATAGCAGATCCGGTCCATACAGTGTCTACATAGTTTTTGTTTGATATAATAGGCTTGATAAGCTCTGTAATCTTTTTAGGTTTGGAACGAGATGTTTTTCTAACTAGAGTTATATTACATTAGCTTATTACGTTTTTTGCGTATAACTAGAAATTAATGGGTACATTAAATAATGCAAATGTATTGAAGTTACAATAGTAAAACACAAACTCTGTCTAATATAAGATTTGACGACGTTATTATTAATAATGTGTTAGGAAGACTTACATATAAATTTCTGAATACGCATGAATGTAATCTAGGACTCTTCAAATGAAAACTCACATTACTATGATCTATAGGTGTGGAATTACGCGACTCGTTAGAATTGAAATATTACAGAATGTATCAGTATACAGTAGGAACAATTTAACAAGTGTCCAGCAAGCAAGGCTTCTTTAAAACAAAGTTACGTGTAAATTTTATACTAAGTTTTACTTTATTGTTTAAGCAAAGAAGTTTCAATGTGCCCGTAGGTGGAAAGCCTTCAGGGCGAACTTTCCTAAAGTGGCCATCCTCATCCATATCACAAGTGAATCGTTAACTTTAACAGCATATGTTGCCCCAGAAAACTATTTGCAAGGCTTTTATCTCATTTTCGCGAGAGTAAAAAGTTCCACCAAGTTTTTACAACAACAGGTGCTCGGGATATGACGATATTAGTCCCTTTTTTTACAACCAACATATTACCGAAGAACGAAACTTTTTTTAGCGCTAAGTGATGTTACATTTTTAACTTTGCGTCCTGTTGAGCTTACGCTCTTCTTTTTCAGAAGACAGCGCGTGAATTAAAAACGAAATGAATGTAACCATTGCGATGTCCCGTTTTTTATAACTGTCAGTGGAGTCAGTATTGTCTTGTTCTTTTAGCTTTCTTTCAAGTTCTATTCATATTATTTGTAACGGTAACTATAGTTTTAGAGTCCTATGTAGTTGTAATCACTAATTATAAATATGCTCAGTAGATCTTCGTGCTTTGTTAAGCGGAGTAATTTTGAAGTGAAATTTGTATTTTTTTTAGTACCTACATTTTTTTGTATCTTTACAATCATGAGTAGTGTACATGATAGACACATTTAGATTTACATCAATGTAGAAGGTGTAATGTAATAAATTATTATAATCAATTCCGATGAATACATACAAATTGTCAAATAATTTTCCATATTTCATATAATTCTTAACGTTTAATTTACCATGCAGTCAATGTTTAAAAATCAATCATCGTAACCTAATGATTAAGTATAAGTACCTACCTAAGGAAAGTTAGTAACGAGGCAACTAAACAAATAATACCTACTGTATTACATAACTTTAATTCACTTTAATTCGTCCTGAGTTTATTCGAGTTTACTTATAATGAACGCACGATACAACCGCACAGGAATAATTCAACGGCTTATGCACCCTTGATAATACCTATGAGATGAAGTTTCTTTGGACGCCGAGCGGGTGGCGGCGGCGGGGCGTCGGCGTCGTAGGGAGGAGCTACGTAGCGCCGCTCAGTCGGTGGGCAGCCGCCGTACGTGCAATACGCCTGTCGCTACCGCGATCACCGCTATCATGCCACGCGACTCGCGATGTCGTTCTCATGCCGTGAATATTTATGACGTGTTCAACCATCTTGCCTCATTATAAATGGCACTGTCGATATCAATGAGTTACTGCAACTCGCTGACAAACGTAAAATGCCAATAAAAAAAACTATCGTGAATGGACTCGCGCGAAAATTCAATTGCATTATAGTGTACGTGTTATTCTACTGCTATGTCGCCGAAAGGAGTAGCGCGGCGGAAATGCCACACGAATGCGCCTACCGCAGCTCCGAGACGGAAACGTCGGAGACCGCGGTACTATTCTGCAAAATCCGAACGATAAGTAATCTTGACCACCTGTTACAGAACATCAGCAGAACACATTTCGATGATGTTCTATCGTTGCATGTGCAATGCAGCGAAATACTTTTCTTTGAAAGCACGCTCAACGCACAAACGGAGAAGACGTCGGGAAAACATGCAAACCTCGGAAAACTTCGAGATCTCATCATAGACAAATGTAAGATACGTCAGATACCCGCACGTGCATTTGAAAACTTCAAAGACTTGAAACGCCTGCACGTGACGACCCACAACAGTGAATGGTCGGCGATGACTATGGAGCTACACGAACACGCGTTTTTGGGTTTAAGTGAGTTGATTGAACTAAATTTAAGTGATAACAACATCTGGAGCACGAAAACGGACACGTTTTGTTCCTTGTACAGTTTAAAAACATTGAATCTTACGAATAATCATTTGCAAAATATTAAGACAATTGGTTTCTCGGATTCATTACGAGAACAAAATCTTAGTGTTAAAAGTTGTAATTTAGTTATTGAAACACTAGATATGTCTTATAATGATTTAATTGTTGTAACTGATAACAGCTTATCAAAGTTACGCTCAATGACAAAACTGTTACTGCAGAATAATGCAATATCTACTATAGAAGATCGTGCCTTTGGAGGACTACTAAGCTTACAAGTTTTAAATGTATCAAGTAATTTTATGAATGCGCTTCCCCCCGATCTTTTCGCCGATACGAAGTTATTAAAACAAATAAACTTAAGCAACAATACGATAAATGTTCTGCCACCTGGTCTCTTCGAAGGCTTGGAACAACTCCAAATATTAGACCTTTCACGTAACGACCTAACTAGTCAGTGGATAAATAAAAGCACATTTGTTGGTTTATTACGAATGGTGATTTTAAATATTTCATATAATAGATTAAATAAAGTGGATCGCTACATGTTTCAAGATTTGTATAGTTTGCAGAAATTGAATTTAGAACACAATGAAATAACGTCTATCGATGAACACGCATTTGTGGAATTAAGAAACTTACATTCACTCACATTGTCTAATAATAAGCTTATGCATGTACATACGCAATTATTTAACGACCTACATGTTTTACACGAATTGTTTTTAGATAATAATAAGATTAAACATATAGAAGAAAACGCTTTTGATAACATGACGACTATCGAAGATTTAAGTTTGAATGACAATTTCTTATCCTCTATTCCTTCATCTATTCGCAAACTTCGGTCTCTAAGGTCATTGGATATAGGAAATAACAATATAACTCATCTAAACCGCGAAAACTTTCGCGGTCTGACCGAACTTTTTGGTTTACGTCTTGTGGATAACAAAGTTACTTACTTAAATGATGACACTTTTGAACATTTGCCCCAGCTACAAGTTCTAAATTTGGCCTCGAACAAAATAAAACATGTTGCGCCCGGTTGTTTCCGCAAAAATATTAATTTAAAGCTGCTACGAATGGATGGAAACGATATAACTAAGTTTGAGGGTATATTTACGACGCTCAACAGTCTTGTGTGGTTAAATATGTCTGCAAATAAAATTGTTTCGTTCGATTTTAAAAGTTTCCCTGACAGCTTAGAATGGTTAGATTTACACATGAATCAAATCGAAAATTTTTTCAACAATGATTTGTACTCCAATGTCAATATTAAATTATTGGACTTAAGTCATAATAATATAACTCAACTGACAGTCACATCAATTCCTAAATCGGTGGAAAAGTTATACATAAACGATAATCAGATACAACAAATACAAGTTGGTACTTTTTCGAAGTTACAAAGACTCGCAATCGTGACCCTAAATAATAATAAAATGGTACAACTTGACATGAACGCATTTAGGCTAGATCAAATAGATGAAGATAGTGATTTACCCGAGTTCTTTATAAGTGGAAACCCATTTGTTTGTGATTGTTCAATGGAATGGATTCAACGCATTAATTATTTGAGTCACAGTCGACAATACCCGCGTGTGTTAGATTTAGATAAAGCGTTTTGTTCATTAGTACATTCGCGCGCTAAAGAAAAAAAAATGTTAATAGATATGTCACCTTCAGACTTTCTATGTCCGTACGAAAGTCATTGTTTTGCGCTTTGTCATTGTTGCGACTTCGTTGCGTGTGATTGTGAAATGATTTGTCCGAATAATTGTCGATGTTATCATGACATTACTTGGAATGCGAATGTAGTAGATTGTTCTAACGCTGGTTACACAGAAGTACCGGAACGTATCCCCATGGACGCTACAGAAATATATTTAGATGGTAATCATATTACTAATTTGGGCAATCATGTTTTCATTGGTAAAAAGAAACTTCAAGTATTGTATCTAAATAATACAAAGCTTAAAGAGGTGAATAATCAAACATTCAAAGGTGTGGATTCGTTGAGGGTCTTACATCTAGAAAATAATAAATTGGTTGAATTAAAAGGAGACGAGTTTATGCATCTTAATAATTTAAATGAATTATATTTAGATCACAATGCCATTGTACATGTAGCAAACAACACTTTTTCCTCATTGAAATCTTTATCGGTGTTAAGAATAGATGAAAATAAACTTGTAAATTTTTTTCCTTGGAAGTTGCTGGCATCGTCATCTAAAAGCTTAGCTCACGTTTCTATAGAGGGCAATCAATATTCTTGTGATTGTAAAAGCATAGCTGAATTGGATTCTTGGCTGAGAAGGGACCCAGGAGATCCAGAAAAAATGCTATGTACGGACTCGGAAGGAAAACCTACTAAAATAACAATCGCTTCAGTATTAAGTCATTGTAAGGAATATATGGGGTCAATAAATGATCCAACGGTTTCAAAGGACGAGATAGTCTCTAAATCTGTTTTTCTCCCGGACAACTATTTCGCAGCTATTTGCGGCATTATTATTATTGTGGTGGTAATTTGTCTTATAGGTGCTATTTTTTATGCTTTTAGATATGATGTCAGTGACTGGTTGTACACTAACTACGGCGTGCCTTTGTTCAAAGAACAGTCGTGTCCCAACGTCGACCACGTACTAGAAGGCAATCCGAATCACATGTACGACTATTATGTGATATGTAATACCAAAGATACTAATTTTGTCTATCACAACATCATGTCAGAAATAGAGTTCAGAAAAATGGCCACCAAAAAGTTATCAATAAACGAATCTCCCTTGAATATTTTAACTTTAGATAGTTTCTCAAAATCGTCTAAACTATCAAAGCGACTCTTAATCGTTTTGACGACAAATTTTATCTGCAACGATCTCTGCGATATTCACTTCAAGAACATGTTTTATAGTTATTTGAAGACGTTGAATCGTAGCGATTTAAATAAGGTGATATTCATTAAGATGGTAGATAACAACCAAATAAATGACGAACTCGGTTTTGTTTTAGATAAGTATAAGAATATATCGTGGAATGATCCACGTTTCTGGGACCGTTTCATTTTATTGCTCAACTCAACTGACACTATTATAACCGTGAAAGGCTCCGAGAAGAGTGTATTTAAAAAGTCTTTACGTCAAACTCCCACATTGAGGTACACAACAATGCCGGTTTCAAACGATAGTTGCTCAAAGCAGAATTTTACGAATTCACTTCAATATTGTAGTAGAAACAACGGCGAGTCCTCGCAAAATGAAAGCTCTCCCTCATCCGACAACAATACGTACGGAGAGGGGAACAATTCGAACAATAGTTACATGTCGATTGATAACAGGACATGTCCTCGGTTTAATTATGACCTTAGGCTCTCTCCTAGTAGCGGTCACGTGTACTCAAGGGTAGACGATGTTTCACCAACCGCACCACGTTCCTTAACCGGCTGCGGCTCCGCTAAGGGGCGCACGTATTTCGTGTGAGAAATACTTAATATTATACCACGTAAATTTAACGTTATTTTTTACTGAATACTGCACAATTCAATGTAATTCTAATCGTAACTTTTGTAAATAGAATCAACTTTCTAAGTAACAGTTTTGTCAATTTTCACATACGTAATAAGATCTGTGTATGAGTGGAGTGTAGCACGAAAATGATATTTTAATGAACAATATTTTGTACAAAATTCACGCGAAAATGTTGAGTCTGATTACCTAAACGGTGTTTCGAGTGTTGAAATTACTATTTAATTGTATTTACATAGTATGTTATTGTGAAACTTTATCACCAAACGTTCACTGTAAAGCAACACCAAATAGCGTAAGTTGATCATCATCCTCGTATCCACATCGATTACACAGATAAGGTTCATTTGTTTTCTCTAGAAGCTTTATTTATTTACTACGCAACGCTACATTACCTACTCATATTTGTCTTAATATTAAGCATGCAATATTTTACGAAAGCGTATTGTAAAGTAATATATTATTATTCATCACATATTTGGTTATAAAAATTGTTAAAACATATTTATTGGAACTAAATATTTACATGCATAATAATATTATGTTTGAATTAGTTTATATTATGTGTAATGATTTAAAATGTATTATTTCATTTATTGTTAAAGCAAAGTTAGCTATGTGCATTAATGTGCTTATGTGTTAATGAAAATGTGTATATACGAGTATATTATGTGTAATGGAATACGTTTGCAAAGTAATTTGTTTTTGCGCATAGATGTATCGCTTGAGTACCTACATGTATTGTATTATTAAGCTAAATCGTGATATTAGATTTAATAATTATAAACTTGAAAATATAATGTAATTTTTGGATTGTAATTATTAGTCTTAATGAAAATTATTGTTTTGTATAAAATGTACAAAGATCTTAAAACCGTAATAAAATTATACTGACGTTTTGATACTCATTACGTTTTTCATTTAAATTACTTTTCAAATTACCTCTCGTGTCTTTACGTAAATCTTGATTATTTAATCAGGAAAGTAATTTCGCACAGAGATTAGAAATAACAAACCCTGTATTGCTATCTATTTATCTAATTAATTTGCTTTTTAATTTTTCTCAGACGTTATTAATTTTCCTCATTGTAATTTAATTTGAACATCATAATTAATTGATAAAGCTTTGTTTTACGTGCGAATTAGTGACATAATCTGTTTATAATATCATTATCCAATTTTCAATAAACAAAATGATGGTTACAATGTTCTTTTTTAATTTAAGTTAAGTAGAAATTTTAAACATATTAAGCAACCTAATTAAAACAACGAATGATTCATTTCGTGATTCATTATATTGTAATAATAATAACATTTTGGAATCAACAACTAAGACAAGGTCTTCGCATTCCAAACTAAGCAGAGCCTCTTTTACTGGTGCTTCTAGATACAAGATATATTTATGTTTGGAGATATCATCATTCTCATTGGAAATTTACAAAAAAAAAAAAACACTAGTACAAGGAATTCACAAATATTTCGATCTAATATATGATTTAGAGAACAAAAAACATATGTTTCAGATATAAGACACAATCATAACGCAACGGAATAAGTAAAATATGCAATATTGCGACACATCACAAATGTAAATTTGTTCACAATAGCTACTGTTTGTAACATTACTATTTGGTACAAACGGCTAGATATAAAAAACTAAATAATTTTACTGCAGATGCAATTTATACCAAGTGAATACAAACATTCATGGTCTTTGCATGAATATTTGTTTTCAGTGAGAATCGAACACACTCCCCAACCGTCAAGGGTAATAACCAGTGGATTAATCGCCACTCATTACTTAAATAATAATAGTCTTGATATTAACGTTCACTGTCCAGTGTCTACCTACCCGATGCAAAATAATAAGATGCATGGTCAAACTCGCGTATCTTGTTGTTACAGTTGCCGATGCACTGTGGACAGTCTAATTGGCTGATTGTTATGTCGGCAAGATAAAATCGATAAGCCGACAATACTCACGAAAGGCAATTTACATTTCATTGGAGCCGTGACACGATGCGAGTAATGAAATAAAGTTCAATTCGGATAAATAAAATTAGCAATTAAAATATATATAGTAAAATTGGGTAGTGATAGCAGAAAATATAAACGCTAAGACAATACAAGACAGTACGGTGTGGCGCAAAAAAACTAGTAGGGATGACCCCAAATAAATTGGGACAATAGGCAGGCGGAAGAAGAAGAAGAAGTGAAATTGGGTAGTGAGCATCGAATAGTTAATGAAAAATCCTATTTTGGTGCGAACACGAAAGGTGGTGACCTTTAATTGAAATCATATGCTACACTATAACAAAGAAGATTGAAGAGCGAGAGATATACTTGTAACACATTAGATTATAAATAACACTAATTAAGGATAGTAAACGTGTTTATATTCCGATAGTCTAAGAAGATTTTCCATTAAAACATTGTGATAGATTAGTTATAATTAACTACAATTTCTAATTGGATCAGACCACACTAAAATCTAATTAGTACAATAAATATATATAATAACACTAATAGAAGTACTACTCTGTTTCTTTTTCCAACAAGATCTCTACTTTACACAGGCAACGTCAAAACGTCTTTACAATTCCTCTTTCACCACGGTCCTGATATATATTTATTTAGTGATTACATTGTTATCTTTAGGCTGAATTATTCAATTATTTATTTTAAAATACATTTTTATATAGGTACAAATTGATAAAATTAGACAAATACTCTGTAGAAAATCCCACTGGCGCGGACCAGCTTGTTTACACGGAGAGCTTAGGCGCTCCCCTCCCCTCTTGATCCATCCTATGTATCCAACTTTACTTTTACCTATAGCTCATCATTCCAGCAACGGCTTAGCCGGCAATTAGCCAATGAGGACGGAACTTTGCGAGAGATGGCTTTATTCGCACAGAAGCCTTCTTCTCTAGGAGGAAATACTTCGAACTATAGATATGACAGAGGGTAGTAATAGGATTCTAATCCTACTGAGCCATATCCGAGTCAATGTACTATATTTAAGTAAGATAGTACTAGCGCGTAGTAGTTATAAAGTTACTGAATTATAGAAACATATTATACTTGTAAACAGACAATTCGGTTCTGAAACTAATTTTGTCTTATCTATTGTAATGTTTTTACATTCATTGTTCCTTCCATTGCTCTTAAACTTCTACGATATTACAAGAAACATTTAACGTTCGCGTTACGTTCATTCCGAACATAAATATAAAAGGTTTATTGTTTGTAAACCGATACGAAAATATTACCAAAAGATCTACAAATTCTTGTGTAGAAACAGCGGTTCTAGTAGAGTTTAATGTTGATTTCAAATAACCTTTTCATCGTAATATTACGTTGATAGAGTGACAGTTACAGTGTAAAATAATTGCAAATTACTGAGATTGATTTTGGCTATGACGACTGTTAAATTGGTTGAGAGACAGTTTCATAAGAAAATAATACGTCTATAGACACTTTAACAAACAAGCATCTACACTTTACTGTCCTGTAAGTCATGGAAAAATTAAAATTTCCAAATTTTCACGTTAAAATATGTATACACGCAAATGAATTCTTATTGGAATATAAATATGAGCACAATTCAACCTCTTCCTATCTTATAAATTATTAACTAGGTACACATTCGACAAGTAACTAAGTCACTTTTACCTTTTATCTTGTAAGATACCGTTTTGCATTAACAAATCTAACTTACCAACAAATCAGTATTGTAAAACAGAAAAAATAGAGGTATCTAAGACGAAGTACAATTTTTTTTTCATTTTCTTATTAGAAATCAAACCATATACATGATTATCCAAATACGTATGTATTTGATGGACATGTCAACATTCAAATAGGAAAAAAGTCTCGGATACAAAAGTAATAGCAAAAAACAAAGACAACTATAAAATTGCAATACATTTTGTATAAGCTGCGAGAATTGAACTATAAAGAGCTTACTGTTTTACGACCGATTTGTTGCTAGTTACTTGCTTTAGTGTCGACTACACAATGCTAATTGCCTTTGTTACTTAACATTATTAATTATACAGTTACTAACATCTCAAAGGTAGCATCACTGTTCTATAGAGTAATTAATGTGGAAGCCTATAAGTCATTGTAGTAGGATCATAAAGGAGTGACGTCTCCTCATATACGCGAATGAAGATCTAGATTTAATTGTTAATATATTTCCCCGCCTTCAAATTGAGTTAAAGATCAAATAGCGTCTTGTACTTAGACGGTGGTGTTCATGCTATCTGATATTGATGCAGACTTAAGATATCGGTATGTCATTTCCAATTGGAGTTAAATTCTTATTTCTCTAGAGTAGACTCGACTAGTCTAGTTGTTAATAGTTTGTGGGTACGATTTCCACCCGGGACACGCCAACACAGGTTGCAAATTTTTATCCATATAATTAATTAAGTGTTTGAAAACTATTTTAAATTTTGATTATTCCTAATATCGCATATTGTTGGGCATTGAAGCGTTTAAGCAATGTTAATTTTAAAACCTATTAATACATTCATTGTTGATAGGCATTTCTTTTATCTTAAATACACAGTTAACGAGCGCACTCGTTCTAAGAATCCATTATCCTAAGTTACTGTTATAATGATTGTATGTAATAGTTAATTGTCGCTCAGACCTGTGTATAATTACTTTAAAAGGTTATCGGTAGCTTTATACTTAAAGTATATACTAGAGACTTCTATTTCTCCCGTATTTTCTATATCTCTGTATATTGTTATATGTATATACTAGCTGTGCCCGCGACTTCGTACGCGTGAAATAGTGACCTTCAGCAGCCGCCGAGATCAGCAGCAGCAGCAGTCGGATCCGACGTGAAATATTCTAAAATCAACATCATCATCAACAACTTATTACAAATTCGAAATTAATTAAAAAAAGTGGACCAGATTGTGAATCTAAAACATTCTCAAGTCCCCTTGAACACACACTTGAAAAATTTCATCAAATTCGGTCCAGTCGTTTAGGAGGAGTTCGGTGACATACACACGCACACAAGAAATGTATATATTAAGATTTAATACTTTTCAAGTATCTCGGTATGAGCGGACCACAGTGATTTTTCGTCGGCTTGCGTAAACGGCCAATGTAGCTTTAAAACTATTGTGTTAGTCACAGAACTATCAACTAATGGATACTAGAGAGAATAACATGATACTGTTCAATAAACCCTGGTACCCCCGTGGAAGTACCGAGTACTAGTTGTTAAACAAACCGTTGAATAGACCAAATGAATAGCGGTGTTATGATTCTGTCTGCATCAACTTCACGCAAACAATACTATTACTATCAAAACAGTACGGATCACGATCAACATTTGCATAAGTTCATCATAATATTATTGTGGTAATGGATGACTATTGTAGCGTTCACTTGGTACTCCGATGCGTTTCATTCCCCGGAACTCTATGTTGACAAGTTTCTATTGATAAAACAAAAGCTGCGCGTCTGACGAGAACTATAAAACTAACGGATCAGAAACGCCGTCACTTTACTATAATACTTTTGAAAGAACTCTTTAAGCACAATCATACTTTGTTGTTAAGTGCTCGAATTATCCGGAACATATTTTTTTTGTCCCATTGGCTTAGATCTCTATCATAACCAAATATACTGGGCAGTTATTGCCTAGTTTCGATACCAATCTGCCATTACAGGGGTCTAGGTTCAAATCCTGACATATGTGATTGTACAAAGTTACGTAGGTTTAATTTAAGTTACGTCTCATGGTACATTATGACCTTAACCTTTTCATTATCACAGGAACATATTCGGCAGCGAAACAATAAAAGAGCTGAAGAAAATCCTAACAATACTGTATATTAAAGGCGCAGTTCTTCTATTGGTATATAGTTTTAGTGGATATGTGTTAAAGCGTGTAAATTGGCGAAAGTTTTCAATATGTCAATGAATTGTTTACAGTGCCCATACATTGCAACCTATTAACAGCAAATATCTAACAGCACAACCAAGCCAAATACATGAAAAACTGTTTCAACACTTATTCATGAACACTTGCTAACGAGAAACTAAGGCGAACGAAAATCAATATGACACACATTCGTTTCTCAGAAATATCGAGTTCTTAAGATACGCCGTCGTCAATTGTAAGTTTTTATAATAAACTAGCTGTGTCCGCGACTTCGCCCACGTGGAATAGTGACTTTGGACTGCATTAAAAATTTAGGTTTGTATGTATTTTGTAATGCCGAATCATACAAAAATTAAAATTAATAAAGGGGTATGAAAAATAGTTTACATCCTATTCTCAGACCTATTGCATACACACACAAAATTTCACAAGAATTAGTTAAGCCGTTTCGGAGGAGTTTTGTTACAAACACTGTGACATGAAAATTTTATATATTATGTAGATGTATAAGTGCTTTGAACTAGAGTTTGATTTTGTTATAACAAAGGAAGATGACAAAGGAGCGGGAAGTGTAACCCTTTTCTGATTCAATGAAGGGTGCATTTTTATTATTTTCACATATTCAGAATATTGGTATTGTCGAGTACATTTCGTGTGCCCAAACACAACACCTTCAAGGTTCGACTTAATTGTTCCATTAAAATATTGAAAACGGTGTGCCACCACTTTTAGCGTTTTTAAACTTTCTTCGTTCGTTTTGATATATTTTAATTTCGAATTAAGTCTATTTTAATTTGTGGGCAGGAATTGCTTGCGCTTGGACAACGTGATAATGAAATTATATATATTATGCCTTATAATATTTTAGTTAACGTAACTCGATCGTAACTCGAGTGAAAAATGTACAATAGACTGTTTATTTATTTTACAGTACTTAGTGATAATAACATTTCTAAAAATTATTTAAAATTTAGTGAGCGACAGTTCAGTAATTTTTTAAATTTATTTTTAATATAAATTAAACCACGAAATATTGTATTCCTTAAGTATAAAAATCAATGTTGCCGGTCGATAAATAAAATAAAATATTTATTTTCTGTACATACTGTCATTCCAAAAATACTAAGTCAATTAACTGTTCTTATCGCATTCTATTAACTGTTGTTCGCTACAGCCTTATCGCCTCC
The DNA here is from genome assembly GCA_018245675.1 of Agara michaeli. Taxonomy (NCBI): domain Eukaryota; kingdom Metazoa; phylum Arthropoda; class Insecta; order Lepidoptera; family Hesperiidae; genus Agara; species Agara michaeli. The sequence continues at coordinate 13,244 of DWDX01002680.1, forward strand.
ATTCGTCAATATCATTCCCCTGCCTGCCAATTTTAATCGGATGCCGTTCGCTGCATTGAAACGCATAATTACCGGTGGATTGGGAATCTCTCACGGGACTGAGTCCGTATTAGTTTTGACAGAGGACTTGATCGATGCACTACAATCTCTCGACGAATCGTGATGAACCCGTACGTGACTTTGTATATCTACAGACTTTCTAAACAACTCTATTTCAAGGGTTTAAAGAGTAGTTTCGCTTGCATTTTGGTAATTTCAAATAAGGGCTTTCGCTCTCATATTTGTGGCCACGTGTTGTCTATTGTACGATTACGTTTAAGCTGGTATCATTTGTCAAGGGTTTTTGTTTAACAGATGATTCACAATTTTTACATATTGGACATATTATATTATGTATTTTATTATTTTCACTAGTTCTTTCAAATCGATGAATTTTTAAAGTTGTGTGTTATCTAAAAGGTAGTTTACTTTGGCATACAAAAAAATGTTTAATAACTTTTAAGAACAATTATTATTATACTTTAAGGCTTTTAATAAAGCAATGGTTTGCCTAGTGTAAAGTCTGCGAATCTGCACTTGGCCAGCGTGGTAGACTACGGACTAAAGTGTTTTCACTATAAAAGGTGACGTATATCCAGCAGAGGAACAATAAAAGCATCGAAAAAAAGGTTTTATAATGAATACGATGGGAATCCTACGATCACTATAATTATTTTAGTTTCAATATATAAACTATATTTAATCACGCATTTTATAGAAACCCAATCATTTTCTTATAATGGTTTACATTTAAGAGGAAGTTTTACGACGGAACAAAGAGCGATGTACAGATAACACGTGTACAATGTCAACTTCCGGCTTGTAACAAGAAAGCTTGTGACCGTGAATGACATACATTGTGCGACAATCCAATGGATTTCTTACCGGAGCTTTCTCAAGTTCGCTCTAAAAATATTGTCATCCTCTATGATAATTGATATTTAATCTTACACTTTTTCTTATAATGGTTTACGTAATAAGTTCATTCCCTTTAGTAACGCATGCAATTACAATCGAAGGACTCGCGGATCACACAAGCTGGAACATTAGCGCTTACGGAGAGATAGAAGCTTTCTCTCTGTCCTATCCTAATCCTATCCTATCGTGTTTTAAATGTGTCTGTAATTCTGGCGATAAATGTACTTGTAATTGAAATTAAATAGAATATAGTCGGATAGTGTGCATGGTGCCTTACCTTTTAATTTAATGTCATTGTAACCGAAACTTGGGTATAAAATCTGATACTTGTTTGCAAGATTGATGTTTTGAAATTAAAATCGAGTATTATAGTCCAGTTACAATTTGTTTGATGTACCAATTTATCAGGATCAAATATTTCTCACTCACCTATCTATACTAATATTATAAAGCTGAAGAGTTTGTTTGTTTGTTTGTTTGTTTGTTTGTTTGTTTGTTTGTTTGT
>DWDX01002681.1:0-14705 GCA_018245675.1 Agara michaeli
TTGAAAATCATTACTAAAGATCTATTACATTTTGTAACTATTCAATTTGGTCGGGTCCCCGATATTACTTTTTTTTTCTTCAATTATTCGAATTTTTCTCGCCGTAATAAACCATTCTTGAACTTCAACGAACATTTAAAAAAAGAATTGGCCAAATTGGTATAGGCGTTGATGATTTATGCGCTTACCAACACATTTTGCGATTCATTTTTATATTATAGATAAGAACGATACACAAAAATTTTAATTTCGCTATTACTTTAAAGTATTAATATTTATTTAATTAAAAGTTGGGTTAGTTACACAATTTTACATACTTTGACCGGCCTATTTGGCTAACCGGCTTATTGTTAATACACTAATATCTAGTAAAATATACTCAGAATAGAGCGAAGCGTATTCAAGCTCTTCCATGCGCAACGTTATTATTACAAAGCCACCGGGCATTGCTGTTCCTATAACAGTAAAAAACTAATACACACATACACAAATATCAAAATAGTAACACATTAATTTAAGGTCTATAAAAATATGCGTTTACTTACACTGGGTTCCAGAATTCGATTTCCGGCCGAGTACAATAAAGGCCGCTTTATTTGAGAAGCAAATATTTGTTAGAGTTCTGACTGTAGATATACGTATAACCTTTTTTATATTGATCTGTAATGTAACATGGACAGCTAATAGTTTAATATAAACATTTAATTTTTTATTTTCACATAAATCCGGGGTGATACACAAATAATTATACCTTTTTTATTGTGTATAAGCAAATTGATAATACCTACGTAACAATTGATAAATGAAAGCCCAACTTATTAATTTCATGTAATGTAATGTGATATTCAAGTAAATTAAATTTATATAGTGTTTAAATTATTTATAATCAGAGTTAGGAATATTTTGTGTGTACATATTTAAAGTAAGGAAATATTTATATAGAAGTTTTATAACTCTATGAAAGCTATTTGATGGTAAATGGCGGTTAATTATCTATCTGATTAATATAATTTTCTTAACGAAAACTGCGGAAGGAGAGCTGCTGCCTTGCAGTAAAAAGGCACCGCACGGACTTGCCTTTTCTTTTTCATATTCAACAACCGTAGTGTTGGTCAATGTAGCACGTATTCATTAGTGAAGTTCGTAATAGAAGATGACACGTATTTAAAAAAAGATCTCCAATATTGTTCTATAGCTGACAGGGCACGCTTGTGTGTAATTCTACGCCGTGACCTGAATACTGCTGCCGGTAGCCGCTGGTAACTCAATTTCTTTCATATCCTGGCTCACTTATTCTGTATACAATTGTTTGCTAAAACTTACCAGTTAGTAGTATTTAAACACTACTGGAATAGTAATGTTGTATTTAACATTGTTATTAATTATATACTATTAATTAAATGCACTTCAGCAACAACAAAACAATTATGAAATAGCAAAAAGCGCAGTCGATTTTCGAAAAATGTTGCTGCACATTTCGGCGCTTCGATAGTTATGTTGATCTATCGTTCTCATTGATACCGGGTTGATTCTTGGCCTCGTTTCCTCTATTCCGCAACAGTGTCTATGGACTGTAGTGAGCGTTTAACTGGAACTGAGTGATTAAAAATGTTTCCGGTTTCGCCAAGTTGCAAAACCGACTTGAACAGTTATGCGTGTGGTATGGTTTTTGTAGTGAAACTGAAAAGTGTATTTATTGGAATGTTTGTAATTTCTGATCCATATTTTAATGTACCGCTGTTGGGTACTGATCTTCTGTCAGAATAAGAAGATGTAACCTCTAGTCTACCACCGCAACCAAGTGTAATTCGGCTGGCTTCACACGTATTCGTGAACATTATAGAGCATTCCTAAGAAATACATTCCTCACGATGTGTTCCTTCGACGTTATACAATATATATAGCAATAATTTTTAGAAACGTACTTTAATTTGTAAAGTTAGATGTGCATGTCAGGATATCCAAAAAGGCTCCCGAACCAAAGGCTGAAATAGTATCCACTAGGCTTTCAGACCCTTTTTAAAGCATTGAACGGTTATTAGGTGTAAATAGCCTCAACAGACAACACATATCGCGGATTCATTAGAAGTTAATCGTTAAAACAATGAACGGATGTTACTAGAAAATAAAAGTATACATTCAACAGAAACGATATAGCGTGCTCGTAACAAAGATAATGAAAAACCAAATATCGAAATAAATGCCTTGAAAAGAACGCGAGCTCCGGGAGACTATGGTAGCCAATTGCGATTGCTGTGAACGAAACGAAATTTATAAACTCGTTATTGGTACAGTGGGCAGTGAGTGGGCTCGTTGAATCGAGAACGATTAGGGCAGCTCCACATATATTCGGGTCAGCATCGTGTTACCCGAGTACGCGCTCCACAGAACTCGCAGTTGCTCGTATGCAAACATTCAATAAAATTGTAAACTGTTGTACACACCGCATTCTACCTGGCTTTTGTTCGCGATTCATACTCTCGTGAGGAGCCAAACAATGATTGAGGAATCGTTCTACTTTTTATGATTTACGAAAAGCAAAACAGCGCTGAAATGGCTAAATCTCATTCTACAAATACTCTCCCGGTGAGCAAGATCTTCCCGTGGGAGTAAAACATGCAATACACAATTCGGTATTATCAGTTTGTAAATATTTATGGGCTTCGAAAATGCGTAGGTACTCATCTTAACGTGTTGTTACGAATAAACGTAGAGAAACTATAATCAAAATAGATTCTGTATTTACTTACATATTATGTATATTTTAGCACAACGGTTTGTTTACCCAGAGTTGTCGGTGCCTGGTGTCGCTTAATTTTTTCAAATTGTTCGGAATTTTCAAACTTAAGCTAGTCAGGGTTACGAACGCTTCATTGCAAATACTGCTAATAACGAATTGAGAACATACGAGTGTGTATCTCTCCTTACGCAGTTATATACGTTTAATGTTTCCATGTGGGTGCCGCCTACGTGTAATTTAACATGTTACTGTAAACGTGGGCTCAAAATTCCAAGAATTCAGTTCAAACATTCATTCTTCGGGTACTTAGTTTTTACCGGAGACGGAACGCAGAAGATTTTCTCCTGTGTTTGACGTGATTTTACTTGTTTGTTGATGTACCTTACGCACTTTTTCTGTTTCCGACGACGTTTACAAACACATAAATGTATTAATGTGTTGCGCTCAAAGAAGATTAAACTGCACTAAAAGAATCATTCGATTTTTATGAGTCTCCGAGCTTGGAAAGAAATTGTATGTTTTGGATCGACGCTCAGATCTATCCAGTAGGGAAAATCTTGTTAACTTTAAACATGTCCCCTATAGAGGAAAAGGCTAAGGTCCCAAAACAAGGCCCGGTAAGTAACGGTATTGTTTGTAGATTAGTATATATGAGTATTTTGCCGCTAGCACGCTACCCCTGCTATTTTCATTTCATTCCGCTCATTTACAATTTCTGTAGATTGATGTATTTTGCACAATATTATCGTTTACTCGACCGTTATTAGGGTCGATCTAGATCGTTCAGCGTCGGTTCGATCATATGCCGTCACGTTGATAATACGAGTATCTCGAGTCTGCTGAGTGCGCGATATCTATCTTGATCACAGTTCTACTTGCAGTAATATAAATTGATACTTGATGTAACAAAAACCTATGATAATTTAAAAAACAAACAAAAAAGTACTCTATCATTTTCGATTTAGTAGCAATTTGTAGTTCATAAAAAAGTTAACCGATATTGGTATTGTATTCACGTATTATAGAATATTAATTTGCACTTAAGTCAGATTGCAACTATGTACTAGTAGATGATAGACAAAAAAAAATAGGAAATATTAGTAGAGCGTTAACGGGCCGTAATTACAAGCAGTTATTCTCTGTTTATATACATTTTTGCAAGCAACTTTTGCTCAAATTAATCTAAAACAAAAAGTTTGGCTTAGCAAAGAGAAATCTCCCGTAAGGTTAGGTAATGAAGACCAGGAGGGCGGCCGTGATCTAGCTGTCTTATTGTTACAGGTAAGATTGATGAAAGTAGGAAGTTATTACTCGGTACACTAAATCTCTCGAAATTCACTTCTGAATAGGTAATTTACATGTTACCAGTAACATAGATATGCTTTAGTGAGATATGTAGAAATCGATTTTTCCCTATAAATACATGTACTTATTTCTAAATATACATTTATCGACCTACTTTGATACTTTTTTAGGAGATCTAAAATGCACATACTTGTAGCTACGTCGTATTCAACTTGTAAATTATCTGAATGTTTATAAATTGGAGAAAATATAAGCAAACACTTGGGAAATGTAAAAGTATTCGTGTAATGTGAATATACGAATAGTTCAGACACGGAATAGTAGAGGAATCATTCGCAACTTTTAATACCGATAGATTTTCAACAACAACGCTGATTGTCGAATTATTGGCGTCATTAACGGAGAAAATCCACACTTATGTTCACGCTTAATATCAAGAGTTCCATTCATATAACACAATACCAATATTTTACCGCTTTAATTCGATTAGTAGACGTGGTAGAGACAGACTTGCTTTGCAAAAGACAGCAGTGTTGCTGGACACATTGAGCTGCCAGCATATCTGTTTCCTAATTCTTTAACAAAAAAAATACTCAATTGCTACAAATTAACAATATTTCGAACTCTTATTGTATAATACTACAATAAGTTTTATTTATCGTAAACAGATGTGCGTAAATTCTCATGTTGAGAATGAAATTTTGTAAAATATTTTGGACCAAATTAAACATTTACGCCTCGTTTATCACCAAAAGGACGCGATTTATAATTGCGCTCATTATAGTTACTGGATATTATATTGGCCTAGTTAATTCAAAACATTTTCCTCAATATTTATGTAGGTTCGATTGCCACACAGGCAAAGACAAATATTTGTATGACGAGCATGAATGTCTGTTTTGTGTCTGGGTGATAAAATATAAATAAAATATAAGTATATAGAAATATTTGAATTCTTTATTTTACCCAAAAAAATTACAATATCGGTGTGTAATACATTAATGGCGAGTTTATCCCTATAAGTAATCTCTTCCAGCTTACCAGGTTACTGTGCGAAGAACAAAAGGTTTTATTTTTCGTAAATGTCGGTATACAATTAGCTTTTGTATATAATTACCTGTATAAATTCTTGTCGTCCATTCCGAAAGTCAAAGAATGTCGACTCCGACTTACAAAAACCGTACTGTGGAGATTTTAGGGGAAGCAGGATTAATGAGTGCTGGCTTAGGAAACTCTCGCGGATTTGTGCCACGATGAATGCTGCTACTTCCATCATTTCCATCGAACATTTCTGAAACTTACATTAATTCTTGTTATATCATTCGAAGTTTGTTCGAATAAGTGTTTTAGTCGTTATAGTGATTATGTTTTAAAAAAAATTACATGTCACCTATGATAACATTTTTATTAGCATATAAATTAGTGTAGCTCTATATTCTCTACATGAGTATAAAACATGGTATAAAGTCCATGAATAAAAAACATATTATTGTGTAAATCAAACTAATCCATGTCCGTCTCTAACTATAAATAAAATATTAACTTTTCATAAAATGTCTTCTGGAACGATCGATGAACCCCATACAAGGATCCTGATTTGTTTAATTATAAACACATATTTTCAATCAATAAAGACATTTTTAGTCAATAATACGCTGGAATGTTAACTGGTGACTAAGTAGAGTAGTTCTAATACTGCATTTGAAGTTTGGTTGGAATGCCAACCGCATAACCATCATTTTACCTAGTACATGGAATGGTGCGAGTATGTGTGAAATGCGAATCGCAATATTCTGGGATGCATATACAATATACATATATGTAATTGACTGTCTATTAAGCGACTATTAAAGCGTTACTTCCCTAAAACTAAGAAAAGATAATAATTAAAGATTATTAATAATTATGTGCTGTCATTGACATACGGCTTACAAACTCCATTCAAACGAGGCCTTGCCCTAGTTGGGTGTATCAGTTATTTTTAGTAAATGCACCAACTAAAAATAAATTTTCACCGTTCACCAGATAAATAGTGAGCGAGTGATTAGCGGTCGTACCATCGCGATAATTTAAACTTTAACATCACAAACTACTCGTAAAGTTACTAAATACGAGTATAGGTACCCGGAATTGAATACATTGTTATGAAATTGTTTTATAGTTAATTTAAATAATTATGTTGTATGAATGGAAAGAATACTATGTTACATTTTATTACAAATATTTGCACATAATCAGCCCTCGTTTGTATCCATCTAAAACAAAGAAATCTCTTGTTTTAAAAAGCCTTTATTGATCCAAAGTTCGTTATCTATGATGTACGTAGGCATTAAATTGTTCGAATTTCACGTATTTGGGAATTTCAACTTCCTAAAACTAACAAAAATAAAAACATTATATTACTTATTTTTATAACATAATTCGGTTTTGTCATAACGTTGTGTTTAACTTTACGCAGGCTTTTCTAATCTTTTAACCTTGTTATTCTAATCTCGTGGATTATTAATCAGGTTTAACTTCTTTGTTCTTGTATCTACACTACAGATTGCGTGGGCTCTGCGCGAGCTTTAGATCCCAGATTTGTTAATCACAGATATCCTGTTATTTTCATTAGAATCTATTTTAATAATAAAGTAATCAAATAAATCCTTTCAAATCTCATAAATACCAGATTGGAGCCAGTTTTTACAACAAGATTTTCATCACCGTTATAGTGGAAATCATTCCAGTAGTTTTCTTTACGTAAAATTTTATACAGTGATCATTTTATTGAAAATTGAAACTATTCATGTAATCTAAAAATATTGAAATAAATGTTACCACTGTGACAGTACGTCAGTGCGTGTCCAATAAAAATGATTGACTATGGTTAAGCTGTATATAATTGTCCGCAGTTCGGCAAGAGAACGAGCGCCTGATGCACGACGCCCTTCAGGTGGGAATCGCCAATCGCACCCAGTCGTTGGAGGCATTGCGCTGACGCCGCGGTACTCGCCGCGCCCGCGGCTTGACAACGTCCGACCCGCAGCTGCGCCTCCCGAGGAGCCCCCCGACTTCGTCCCGCCCCTCGACTCTGGGCCTACCGACCCCGGGCCTACCGAACCCGACGCGGTCCAGCTCGAATCCGCAGTACCGTCTGATGTGCGCGACGACCCCGTTGCTCTCCGGCTTTCGGTTACCGTAGCTACCGCGGACCCAACGTGAGTTCCATCCGGCTTGCAAATATTCAATATTATTTTTGTGTCGGATGGACCGCCAGTGAATACGGCACATGTACGTAGATGCAACACACAAGTGAACTAAGCTCGTTTTCATAGACATATAAAAGTCACTCGTTCGTGAATTATGACGAGTTTATGTGTAGTTAGATAAAGTGAATTTGTGAATAAGTATAAAGAATGAAATGTTACTTGTTGAATTGGATCCGGCTAGATAGTATTACAGGCGGTCAGCGCGGCGCGAGGAGAACATCGCGGATGCCTTGACGCCATGCGTGTAGTAGGTACGCGGAATGTCCTAAGTATATGAAGACGGCTAAAGAATGAAATTTATTTTGATGTTGTTATGTAGACGTACACGTTTAGAGAAATAATAACAGAATTTACTATATATTGAAAACTAGATATTGAGAGTCAATATTCGTAACATTCGTGTTCGGTGCACGTGTGTACCTCTAAATGTATACGTACCCACAATATTCTTAGATTATACATTTTTAATATTGATTAAACACAATACTATTCTAAGATAAACTCGGTATACCGGTCGGGATCAAATTTGCAATACTTAATCACAATTTAAATTTCTTTCTTTAGTTTTGATTCGTAATATTATAGAAGTCATAATGGAATAGCTTATATATCCGCACAATTGTATTACGCCCTTTATGATGACATTGATAAATGTGTAAGTATAGCTGACTAAATAAATATATTATTCAATGTTAAAATATATGCGTATAAGAATTTTTTAAGCACGATTGGTGTATTTTTATGTTATGGTACCAAAGTGTTGCTTATAAACCGTATTTGATAAGAAATTCTTAATTTTTATGGACGTTTCCGTTTTTAACAATGTCTAATAAAATAAATATGATAACTTAATTTTTTACAAAGCCGCACTTTTTCTACAGATAGTAACATCGTTATATCGCTTCGAAGTCCTCACTTCGCTTTTAATCATCTGTTAAATATTCAATGTTCCTATGTTTAAATAGCGTAACAACTTGTTAAACTGGTATTTCACTGTGATTTTGACATATTCCATACATGTCATTAACATTTATGTTGCTACATTTTCTTGTTGCCTTTGTTCAATATATGTAGTTACTTAATCCATTTATCTAGTGTAGTTGTAATCAGAGATGTAATTCAATGTCTAGTCCAATGAGCTTTCTAAACTATTCTAGCACATACATGTTAAGATTAAGAGCTTTTTGTAAAGTAGCTGTTGTAGATTGTAAAGTGCAACGATGAGATTTTCTCGTCTCTATATAGTTGCAGAGGCATCACTCAAATGCAATAACTTGATAATATATGCAATGTCTATTTATTCTATTTGAATATAGTGTTCAGTGCAGAAAGCTTATTTGTATAATATAGCAATATGATTTCTGTCCGACAATTATTGGCTGTACGATAACCCGATATTATGTTAAATAAACTATAGACGGATTGTTGTATCAATATTTTGGCTTTAGTACCTTAACATATAAGTAGGTAATTAGGTTTACTAAGAGCCGGTTATTTACGAGTTGCCGAATGTGCATGAACAGCTGCAGTCTTTATTATCTACGGATCTGTAGTTAATTTTCAAAACTATTTGACACTAGATATATAAATATTGACAATGGCTGTTGGTCGCTTTTGATCTTCATGATTTTGGATTTTATTTTGCATGACAATTTCTCAAATATTGCCTTTTATTATTAAAGTCCAAATGATTAGGGTACAAAATCTATAATCAGTACGATATATGCCGACTGATTTTACCCGAATTTGTTATAAATTAATATACTTATATATTTTTAAATACCATTGATAAATCAATTTTAACGTGAATTCTTCATATTTGGTAAAGTATAACCAACCCTGTTTAAAATGCATTGCTTCATTTTTAATTGTAAAGTTAGTACCTACAAGGTACTAAGAGAAGAGTTCTTAAAACTTCGTAGAAAGTATCAAAATGACATTCTTCAACATTGAATTCCCAACGCAAGTATTATTAGATCTCACTTCATAATAATATTCGTCGTCGGCAGCAAAGGTCACTGAAATTGCATTCGTTAAATCACTTATCTTAACATTTGCGATTCATCAAAAATATTGTAATATTAATGTGAATTAACACACTCATTTAATTATAAGAGTGACTTTAAGATGAATTAAGCAGATGGTCACGTACGAATACAGTTATAAGTAGGTAATGTTGATATTTATTTCATACGTATTACGACATTGTAATTGAAATATTATGTAAAATACATATGTATCGTTATATGTGTATGGATGTAATGGGTATCGTGTTTAGTAGACAAAGTAAATGTGTAAAATGTTTAATCAAAAAGTTATTGTTTTCAGCTACTGGTAAGAATAACCGTACTTATATATCTATAAAAACGGAATTGTTAAAGTTTGGTTAAGGAAACGTCCGAAAGTTTGTTGTGGAACTGAAAAAGGCTACTAATGTTCTCAGGTTGAGGTGGAAAGCGGGTTCTAATTGTAATTTAATGGCTTCGAACACGTACAAACACTGTATCAAATCTTCGTACATTTAAACTTTCACGTATGACATAGGGAATTTCTACCTTAATATCCATAATAGCTTTAGTACTGTTTTGGATTCTACTCTTTTACAAAAGCTTTCCTTGTTAAAATGGTTGCGTTAATCATGATGAAATTTTATAAAAATCCAAGTGCACTTTTTGTTAATCATATTAAATACTTGTAAATATATGTACGTCCATAGTGTTTGTACATTGGTGTAAAGTTTACCGACACTTAATACCAATATATTGCGGTTCTGTTCAAAAAGCGTACTGAGAGGGCCCTCTGATATATTTTTATTGGATATCTTGAGAAGGTACTGAAAAGCTATTTGAAAGCGAGAAATTCAATTGGAATTAAGGTGCGAAAGTTTAGTTCAGTTTTAACAGATGAGGTCGATTCAAACATATCCGAATTTCCTAAAAGTCAACAGACATTTACTTTGCAAGTACCAGCTATGAAAATATATATAGTCTATTACATATTTCCACATTACCTACAATCAAAAAACTCTAAATAAAGCGTAAAGCTACGTGTTCAAAATAATATTATTATCTCCGATTTCATCTTTAAGATTTCGTCGTTGTGCGATCAATATCAAAAGAATCAGTCGGCTATAGGAGATCAATTCCAAAATTGTGCAGGACCTACTCATTAACATGACTAGTGTTAGACAGAATACTTAAAAGAATTTTATAGTTGTTTGTTGTAAATGTCAGTTTTAATTAGTCTATTTTACAAAAAAAAAAATGTTTAATAAAGTGTCTTTATAAATACTATTTTGTATTACTTACCTGTCTCTCGTGAATTGTGACAATCAATGGAAACGGAAACAGTCACCCTTTCCAAGGTTAATTTTGCTAGCGGAAAATATGCGCCAAAGGTTAAACTTAGGTAGCGAAAAGGCAAAGGGGGATTCGAAGAGATGGAGAACAAGTAGCATTCCTCAAGAGGCGCCGTTTGAACTATGCGGCGGTAACTCGTAAAGCTTCAGGGTTTTTGCTCTTTTAGTTTTTACGAAACAATTTTACTAGATACATAAAATATGTTCATATTGATATCCAACCTATATCTAATTTATATGAAGATTGTAACTTCAAATAAAACTAAATATCTCTGTGTTATCGTCTTCTACAGTTTTTGCGTCTTTAAACCTAAAGAACAATGCTATTCAGCAAATGTCATGAAATTTATTTGCCAATAATAAAAATAGTTTTCATTCTATAAATGAATCTCGTGCCAGCATTAAAGGCAAGTCGTAGGTAATTTAAGACCTATTAACTGCTTTTATAGCACACGGCGGGACATTACAAGCGACTGCGGTATGAAACTTGTGTTAAGCTATTTTTGTTGTAAATGCCTATAAAAATTTATGGAACCGGAAATGTATTTCAAATAACTTCGTAGACACATATTAGGAGGGTCCTTTGAGGGCTCGACTGGTGAGATTAAATCGAAAATAGTTCATCCAGCATTTGGCAGTTCTTAAGATAGTTGCATGTCCCAAATATCATAATATCGTACGTTACCGTACCGTACCGTAATCGTAACAAAAAAAGTTAATCAGAAAGTTAAAAAAAATAACAATTAAATAATATAAAAAATCTATTTTCAATTATAGGAACTTAATCTATATTAAAAATAAATGCCTATACTGAGAGTATTTATTTAACTTCACTTTGCTTCATAAAACAATGCGGCCAGAATGTACATATATACCGTACCTCGCCGTGCAGGCAGGCATCTTACTTATTCTGTACTCGCTTGAACAAGAATTTGCAAAAATTATACAAAAGCTATACTGAAATTTTGTACACGAGTTTTATGCCCGTAAACAAAGTGAATAAAAATCTGCATTTCACTGTCAGCATAACGACATTTCGGTGCTGTGATATTTTCATATTGTTTCAATCACATTATTAGTAATTTAATTCCGAGCATGACTCTTTAAAGTTAAACATATGTAGTCTCTAAGTAGCAACAATGCAGGCAAGTTTCTTGGTGGTAGACTACTATCCATTTATGACCTGTTCAAAATAATATCCTAAACGGGTAAAACCCTAGGCGCAGCTACTTACAAAAACACAAGCCAATACTATGTACTAGGTTAGTATTATTATCACAAATATCGGCTAGTAAATATTTAAATGTTATAATAAGTGCTGTGACAATTAATGTGATAGTTTTGCTCAGTGTTCTCTATCAGAACTTCCCGTACTACTCACGTTACTCGTGCTAAGCATTAATACCTACTTACAACGTTAACTTCCGACTTAAAGCATATGGATAAGTAATGTAACATAAGGCACAAAGTATTTTTAGACTAATAGACTACACCCATGAGCAGCAGCACATACATACATAATATACCCGCTGCAGAAGTATCATGATAACAACACCTTAAATCCTCTGATGAAGTAGTTCTGTAAGTTTCGTTCCAGTAGACGAGGGATATCAATGAAATTGATCATAAAAGCCGATTATTCCAGAACTTTCGTTAAGCTTTTAAATTAGTCAAGTTTGAAGATTTCAAAGGGCGACCAAAAATTTTAATAAAATCGCCACCGACCCATTGTTTAATTAATTAGAAAACTTATAATTATACGATACGTCTCATTGATCTGGTTGATGTTTTCGCCACGTTTAACTGTTTTTTAAGTATCATAACTAGTAGATATTCAACGTGGTATAATATACCATAATATGTGTGCTTCCAGTGAGATCGCCGATCACTTAAGTAGCTACGCTGTATAGCAACTGTAAATGTTTATTGCATTTTTGTTAAAGTTGCAAGAAGATTATAATTAGTTTATTCGTTTCAAAAACGTAATAAAAGAGGTCATAGATTTAATCCTGATGATAAATGAACCGCGTCTTAATTTAATTAAATCAAGCTTCAGCCTTTTAGCTGAAACCGTTTCTTTATTGTGTAGTTAACACCAGCGTTGCGAGCAAACTACGAAAACATCTCAATATAGCTGTTCCAGAAAATGTTGTACTGTATACACTCGGATGCTTTGGACTCCCTTTACAGAATGTTTGGGAGAAAACTGACTGTCATATGTTACCACTACATCTGCATCTAGGATACGAGGCAACATATGCTGTAACAGAGCTGAACATGAAGCCACGGGCATCATAAATTTGTCGTAGCTTTGGGAAGCGATCTCTCAGTTCCAATTTCAAAGGCTTGGTCAGAAATTAGTGGTCACGGAGTACGAGGGTTACCTTCTGCGACCGAGTGATGTCACAATAAGAAGCCGTGGAGAAGGAGGGAGCAAGGTGTCGGGGGGGGGGGGGTGGTTGAGGCTACCAAAGTTGAGGCGAGGGGTCCCTCGGGCTGAGAGGGCTCGGGGGCGCGGGCGGGGTTGCGTAACGCTCTCTGAATTTGGCGGGATGAGTCTATTTAGCAACCTATGTATGTTTTCATTGGAATGAAGGGCATAAATCGGTTAGACATTATTATTAAATATGGCTGTAGGTATTTGAATAAGCAAGCTAATATTAATTGTGGTACCGTGTAACGATTGATATGTATGTTGTCATGCAAGGAAGGCTCGGAATGGAGCCAAATCAACTCAACGCAAATACAATATCGTATTAAATTCCAATAATACAAGTCATACCATCACATGAGTAAGACATTTCAATCGGAGTACAGTAATATTTAGTATAATATAAAGAGTAGTAAAGACCTTCCAAATACTATTATTATTAAGGTGTAGCTACAGGTATACTTACCATTTAATATTATTAATATACATATACTATATATGTATGTATATTAATCATAATTAGTTATTTCATGGTTATTTTTAATCTATTTAAATGTAAACTTGACAGTGCAGTACGCATTTACTACCTTTTATGGTAAAGTGGAGAAACCTTCACAAGGTAGGATTGAGGGCCTTTGGGTATTTAGGATGGTTACCCGTTAAAAAACCCTCAGTGGCGGTCACTACTCTACTTCTAATAAGCTGGCATTTTCTAATTTATAACAAAATTTGCTATCTGATATTCATTGGTATACGCTTAAAACATTTATATTATTATTATTCTTATGCCAGATCATCAGGTTTCTAAAGGAATTTGTTTAAAAAAATATTTTTACAGGAATATTAATTGTATAAAAAAACTTTGATATTAAAATTGTACATTCAAAGTGAATTCGGTGAAGTTGACGTCAGTTATAATTTGGAACTTTATGTTATGAACAAAATTTAGTCAAACTTTCATGAAGTAATATGGAGGATAATAATACCATTTGGTAACTCAATTTCAAAAATTACCTCATAACTTATTCGACGTAGTTCTATATACCTAAATATTTATTTCGTTCACAAAACCGACATGAATTTTGTCATTATCTCTGATCACGGAGTAATTCAATGTAGGTAGAGCGAATCCACCAATCCACATAGAAGCCGTGTCGCGATACTCCGCATTGCGGTCCACGTTGTCCCACGACTGAATCTCGTGCCTAGATGTGAGGAACGGTTGCGATATACTTAGATTAACTGTACTTGAAACGGCCATACCGCTCGAACGTGATTACAGATTGAAAGCGGTTTACGAGTGTGAAATGGAATGTGAGCCGTGGTTGGAAAATCAGTGTATGACCGCCGTGAAAAATGTTCGCGAAGGACACGTTAAGAAGTCACTTGTTACATAAAATCGTCATGCATTATCGGAGGCTTTAACACCGAACATACCAGTGCATTAAGGACTTGAGGTTTATCATTGCACAGTAAAGTATCATGGTCGAATATATAGGGTATACATACGCCAGGTCTCCCATAATTACAGGGAGTAACCGGTATCACCCTTAACCTCAGTATATTCTCGACGGCACGTTTTCATGGAGTCAGGGAATGCAGACACTGGGTTATGTCTAG
>DWDX01002682.1:0-14700 GCA_018245675.1 Agara michaeli
TTCAAATATTACGTAAGCAGAATTTTAGTGATTTTTAACCCCCCTCTCCCCCTTGTTAGCAAACCCTAACCCCCACCGCCCTATGCTTACGTAAACATTTGTGTATGTTTTTATATCTTTTCAGGTTTCTTTGTTATTCATATTAATTTATAGCTCAATTACTATTTATTCGAGACAATTGTTAACAATCATAAACACCCCCGCCCGCCCCCCTCCCCTCTTCGGTTCTTACGTAATACTTGAACGATCCCTATAGAAATAGCTTAAAATGCATTCCATAGTTTGAAAGGTATCAGCATACAGATGGTGGGAAGAAACTTTGTTTTATACTTTGTAGCAAAGTAGAGATTATGTTTTTCTATTTCACAGAGATGCATTGGATGCATTGGGATTGAAGAGATATTGCTGCCGACGGATGCTGCTCGGCCACGTGGACCTCATTGAAAAACTTCTCAACTACGCCCCATTGGAGAAATAAACCCCGAGTAATTGTTGACAACTAAAAGAGTTATAGTTGGAATTTCAATATAGGATTTGCATTTCCATTTACAACAATAAAATAGCGAAGTCCTCATATTACACAGATGCAATAGCTATCTGTGTTCTGCTTGGTCATCTCTGTACGATATGGTTTTGTTTGGATTCCATAATCTAAAATATATGTTTAAATATTTTAAAATTTATCGCTACTTGGACACTTTGATCAATTATGTGTTATGATCTTGATCTCATGACCGTTTTCTTAACATTATCATTGGGTGTAAGTTGATATTATGTATTATTATCTATGATTACAGAATTATGAATTGAATTTAAAATTATAATTGTAATAAACCTTGTAGGATAATAATTTAAGAGTAAAAATAACAGTTACATATGTTTTATTTGTTATACAATCAGACATTTATGTAGCTCTAATTGTTAATGGTGGTTGCAGCAACACAATATCTGTTTGAATAAAACTGTTAGAGTTTCCAAGTGTTTAAAAAATAAGCCGAGACCCTAAGCCTTAGTTCCAAAAATATATGTAGCAAGTACACCGATTTTAAAAATGTATGCCTGGCCAGCAAGAATTAATGTCTTCTAGACACTAAGATAATGTAAAATGCATCTATTTCAAAATTGGAACTGATTCATAGCATCAAGACAACATATATACATGCTCAATAAACAAATGTCTGTTCTCAGTGAGAATTGAACCCTAAAACTCTGATTTAGCAATCAAGATCACTATATATGTATAATATGAGGTCATCTGTTAATTAAAATAAATTTAGAATTAAGTAAGAAAATTGTAATGTAATGCAATTGTGAGGCAAAGATTTTGTAATAAAATCTACTTTAAAGGAAATGGTTCTTTATTTTTATTGCAAATGGTTGCCAAGTACTGTATGTAGAGATAAATGTGTGTGATTTGAGAACAATAGTGGGAAACCCATTACAATTTTAATAACGGTATTTATTTTGAATGAACAACCGGACACACAGTTGAATTTACCATGCAGCCCTCATTACCACATTTGCAATTAGAATAGATTATTTTTTTGTTATTACGGAAATGGCAAATACTTAATGTTTGCTATATGGTTAACTAAATCAGCATTGCTATATTTGAAGATATGTGGACTAATTTCGGATATTGATTGCCTTTATATCATTTGACTAGTATAAATTGGTGGTGGCATTGATCTCGCTTATTAAAAGTCATAGCACTAATAAACAATTTGCATAAAAAATACATAAAACTTAACCAACATACATCTTAGTACGGCTAAATATAATACAGTTATGCCACTACGAGATATTAATTTTGCACCACCATAACATCAATAGTCATACTGCATCCGGAAATTTAAATATTTACTTATCAAAGTACATAATATGTATAGTATTCAACGATAGTAAAACTCAACCAAATCAGTACTTAACCAAATTACCGTCTAACCTCATGCATAGGAGCGCTTATTAAAATCTCTGACTTGCGGTAAAATCATTACGAGGCATTTTATGTTTGAAGTAGGTATCTAGATACTGAGATCTTATTTGTGTGAGTCTTTTTAGAATATCTTAGAATAGACCGGTGCGCGACTAAACAAGGCTATGCACCTGTTATTGTGAGATCACGCGTCTATTATATGTAATGTAAGTATTCTCTTTTATGTTTCGCTAATTTAAGTTTGAAAGAGAAGAGCCACAGAGACACTGGCACATACGTGTTTAATCTTTAACACGGGTTATAGACCGTGAAAAATTAAATAGCAAAAAATTTCATGCTGAAACAAAATGGCTAACTATTAAAACATAGTAAAAAACCATTACAGATAATATAAACTCGTAAATTGATAAGAGATCTCATCCATTCTCAAGTGCAGTAAAGTTTCAATGATTATGTACTCTTCAAATACAATAAAGTGGAATGCTTATTTTATATCTAATCTTAGTGATGTATTATTTGTTTTGGAGTTACCTACGCACTCTCGCTATACGTAGTTACGTTCTCGTGATGCTTTCATTAGTTCGTTTAGCCTTCTTAAAGTGAATTTCTTCGAAACCAGTTCTTTTGGTTGTATACATGTATGAATACTAGCTTTTATCCGCGTCTTCGTCTGCGTGGAATCAAAGTGTACACTTAATCCAAAAACCATATTTGAGGTACCTATCCTACCCATTTTTATTAAAAGAAAACTTCTAACGGTCTAAAAAAAAATCGACTTTGTTTCTATAGGGTTTGATATTTAAACAAAAGAAGCCTATAAAAAGAAGTTTGTGAGGGACAATCGGCCCTACGGTTTGGCTGTGATTGCGTAACAGACAGACAGAGTTACTTTTGCATTTGTATTGTAGATAGAGAATAGATAAAGTACAAATAACATCTATGTTAAGTTCTAAGATGAGTCAAACTGAATCTATCTTGCTAATTCTTGGTAGGTTTAATATTATCGCGATTACTTGTATTTAATTAGATGCAAGATTGACAGTTGTTTCGGAAAGCAGTTCGTTCCGATTATTATAATGAGATTTGTGGTTAAGCTTTGTCTAAAGACAAGACGGCAGATTAAGAATCTAGAGCAGATGATGTAGCTTGAAATCCCTTGCACTTTGATGTGTCTGCACGGCCTTGTGATACGGGTATACCTGTGTATACCAAAGACAATAAGTTACATCGAATAAGGTATTTTAAACAATGCAGTAGCATGATATTGAGGTATTTCTTGTATCACAATCGCAGTATGCATGTTGCGGTATGGTTTTTATTCGTCGCAATTATTTCTTAATTAGATAATCTATTTCGACTTGGTGTGTTCAAGAATTATTACTAGTTCAAGTATTTAAATATGTTGTATGACATAATAAGAGAAAAATTAAAATGCACGTTGTAAACAAAATGTAGAGCTGTTTGTATAATTTAATTTGCCTGTAACATAATTAATGAACGTACTTTGGATTGTTTTTTAACTTTCATTCTGTTTCATTCCGTCGCTCATTCACTGCTGTTTTGTTGTTTTTTAACTGTCAGTTTTTAAATTGCCAGGTTCGTAAATTACGGTATGATTATGTGTCACGAAATTATCCTCAAGAGAGCTCGTACACGTAAGGTAATATGTAAAGTAAGCACTTATTATATTTAAGTGCAGTTTTTATACGTTTTCTTTTGGATCGATACAGCTCAAGGTCAAACCTTGCGCGTAACCGGCTTGGACCTGATCATCAGTTGGTTTCCGCGCCACCTAACATTACCTACATCTGTTCATTTATTGCATCGTATCTTAAAAATGTTTTTAAAAAAAATCTATCTGTGTATTTGCTTGCCTGTGCTTGCTTGTCCGAATCGATTTCGACGGAGATTTTGGTACCAGGTACCTACACGTTGAAGATTTTTCGTGAAATATGTATGTATTAATAATATAATAGACGACGACAAACGTACAATTACGTTACTAAAAAACTAGTATATAATTATAATTCTACAACGCGGAGAAATACGTGAGTAATTGTAAGTAATAGTAATACCAACTAATTAACTTAAAGTAATGACATTCACGGATGCGTTTTCTTTCATTTATTTACGTATAAAACAAACAATATCAAAACTATTATAACAGATATAATTAGTATGAAAGTACACAGCTTATTCCGTATTGCAATCTGCCTGTGTGCTTTTGCAGTTTTTATTTCAAATCAGGCGAGTTCGTTTTACTTCTCGAACATAACGGAAAGTTATAACAGTCATTCACCTGGGCAGGTGACTCAAGCTAACCTTTACTAACTGAGGACAGTCGTATCGAGGTGGGTCGGTTGAGCAACGCTACGTGAACGCCACCTACGACATACGCGTGGAGGTTGTATTAACACTAAGGCGATTGACATGTAAATATAATGCATTTTCTAAAGTTTTACAGAGTACCTATATCAATTTTATAAGCGACAAGAAAGCAAATTAAATGAAATTGTAACATTTATTGCATTATAATACGATTGTAACACATTGTAAAGAAATTGGCGTCATTTATAATGTTGAAACAAATTAAAAGAAATTGTAACATTTACTGCAATATAAAACAATCGTAACATTGTAAAGAAATTGGCGTCATTCATAATGTTAAGCAGTTGCGATTACTAATGTACTTACTTATATGTTTTTGTGCAATGGTTAGAAGATAGCCCGATACATTTTGTTACAAAATAATACTTTAAAAGATAATATTACTTCGACTAGTCTGTATAGTATAATGATCACGGACTGAAATACTGCAGGTAGACAAAATTGGTGATAGCGTAGATCGTAAAAATGATCTAAAATAATGGTATTTGAAATAAGATACAAAGTTAGTTTTAATTACCACTTAATACTACCCGTCTTGTTAACTGAGCGTGTTTGCCACAAAACATTTTATGAAGTAGATCATATAATAAAATGTAAGTGAGAAAACATTTTATAGCTGCATAACTTTGAGGTTAGAAAACACTCTAATCTATTAAATCATTAACATCATTAGTTAATAGGATCCTTACTTAACAAATGACGAAACAAAGTGTGATTATGATTAAAAATTCAGGTTATGAAATAAATATTAAAAGCCGTTAATTATTATTTTACAAAAAAAATTACAAGGATACTAGTAAGAGTGGACGTAAATAAAAAAAGGTAAAATATGATATGTTTCTCTTTGTTACTCTACCCTCCCCCTCTCCTCCTTTAGTCTAGGCAAAAAAACTCACAATATATACATTTTGCCATAAATGAAAATACTTTTCGGATATTACACAAACGTTTTATTTAAAAGTAGGTACACAGATAAACATTCGTTTGCCTAACTTGTCTAATTTGAAATTGATTGGCATAGGCACTTAGAATTTTGCCTTATTCTGGAAAAAACTGATAATTCAACTATATAATTCGTTGGATGTTTTTAATACTTTGAACCTCCCTGCACAACATAGGCTATAGCTACGCCAGTACGCCTCAGTATTATTTATTGTTTAGTCGTTTATGCTACGATTATTTCATCAGTATTTCTCCTATCATTGTTCTATACACTTTGGCTGAATGAGGGATTACTACATTTGTCATCCATTATCTATGGTTTCGCCTCAGTAATTCAGCACAGAAGGTCGCAGGACAATGGCGTTACAAGAGCCACCGGATACGCGGGCACGCCTTGAAATAAATGGAGGTCTCCCCGAAAATTGCGTTTGCTGGTGAGAAATAATTATCGATGTCTAGTTACTTGCAGATTAGCATTGTTGCATATTCCTATTGCTTCAATCGGAAGATATGTTACTAAATTCAACATAGACAATTTTGCAATTTGTATCTGTATTTCCTACAAAATTTACAAAACATTCATATGTATAATTTATCTGTTTTCTATTCGGCATATTTCAAGTTCTGCCTAAGTTATTATTATAATCATATTTGCGTTACGTTAATGCATATAAAGTTGAAAAACGTAAATATATCCATTATCTTATTTTCTAACTATCTATGCCTGTAACTTCGTTAGCGTTTGATTTTTTTTTTAAGTTATTGTATTTTCTATAATTCTAAAATATAAGTAGCCTAAGTTACTCCTTATTACATCAGCTATCTGCCAGTGAAAGTCCCGTTAAAACCGATCCAGCCGTTCCAGAGATTAGCCGGGACAAACAGATAGACAGACAGACAAAAATTGTTAAAAATGTTATTTTGGTAAATGTACCGTGTATACGTAAATATGCATTTAGTAAAAAGCGTTCGTTTTAACATTACTAACAGACACTTCAATTTTATTTATTTGTCTATATGGGCATATATAAAGCAATGTAATTTAAAATTCCATTTTAATGGTCCACATGTATCCACAATGATTATCATTCAAAGGAACAACGCAAATTGTCGTATAACAATTGCATTACTTATGACACAAGTCACAGTGCATAGGTGTTTTGCAATTGTTCTATTAGCACTCGGTCCCCGACGTGTGAATAGCAGTAACAGGATTGGATATGAATTGCTCGGGAGCTTTGTAGCTTAGACTCCGTCTGCTGCTATAATATAAAATACAACTCCCCGTTCTAAACACTAGAACTAGCGTTTAAGTTCAATATAAGCTTCGTAGGTAAATGAATTCACCATTTTTAAGGACATTGCTTCAAACGGTTTGAAATATTTTCAATATTCATGCAATATGTTTACACCTGCTGCTTCTGACGAACTCGCCAACTTATATTATTTAGATGATAACTCAAAAGCAACTGTATCCCAAAGGGTATATGATACTTGAGGATAAAAGAAACACGTCGCTCAGATTATTAAATGGGGAACCTTCATTTTTGGTGGATTCCTCAACACTGTCACATTCTTCTAGCCGTAAAAGTCTATTTACACGGTCGATCAAAGATTCACGCCACAAAACCAAAGCTTATGTGGCTGGGGAAGATTTTGGCGAGAAATTATTCCAGCTTTGATGGCGAATTATTTATCTATAAGCGATTATCAATGGCCTGAAAACATTCGAATGAATTCTCCTTGTACATTCCGCCAATAATGACTTAGCTTAATGGTCGGCTAGTCAAATAGCCTCTTGCGTACGTTCTATCATATACGGCAAGTTTGTGACAGATGCCTTTTGAGACAGAAATAGAATTCTGAAGGACCAGAGCTTTGTGGTACCAACTTATTTCTTCCCACAACAAGAACGTTCTTAACCAAATCATCTGATGTTATCGACCCGCTGGCAAGTATTCAAAGACTGTTTAAATAGGTTGTTGCAACGCAAGTCATTTTCCGCTCACTGACTTGGCCGAAGTACTTACAAGTAATTTCACATAGGATTACGCACACCACTTATCTTAATGACACAAAAGGAGGTCTGTAAGTAAAGCAACAAATTAATTTGTGCCATTTACGTAACTTGGTCATCGAGTATCTACAGATAGTGTAAGGACATAGATTAACTATTACGGAAACTGATAAAAGGAATGCTACTTGACCACGTTTTTGTACTAAAAGTACTTACTTTTGCAACTAATTTGGATCATAGCTTGAACAATGTCATTTCGAATTTAAGGAGATTGTACAACTTACATTTATTCTATGAATACTTGTAAGTCTTTTGAAATTCTATCGCCGAGGTATCTGCACACTGTCTTCTCATATGGTCCAGGTTTTTTTTTTCGACTCTTTTGTTGGTCCACTACTGGACCGGGTCTCCTCTCATAGTGTCACTATGTCCCAAGTATTAGGGATTAATTACAATTGTCTTCTTGATCCTTGATCGCGAAGACAGAATGTTTCTTAAGCCACTACTTGTTCCCCAAATAGTCATCCAGAACTGAATGTTGGCTAGCAATGCCCTACTTAGTTTTAAAATCTATAACTAGACAAAACCCTGTATTAATAGAGCAACGATGTTTGAATCAAGCATTCAATCAAACCTCTACTTGATTAGTCTGTAAAGATAATGGTTTAAAGTGAAATTCTGACAAAATAAATAAATGTGGAGGGCCTACTTAAGATAGGAGCGTAATTAAGATTAACTATTCAATAACCTGAATAGATAGTATGCAGGGAAATGATGAAATGGCAGGGAATTTCCACATTTCGCGAATTAAATTGTTTACTATGGACTTGTGTTGGCATGCAAACTAACGACATTTTGTTACAAGGAAAATGCAGGCTTAGTCATTGCAGTTAAAATAAGAATGTCGAATTATATAGGTATCTTCAAACCAGATTTCTTGTTCACCTTCACGGAGTTTTGCACGTAAACAACAATTTATATCACTAAGTATTATGATTGTATATAAATAAATTATAATGTCATTTAGAATAAATTGATTGTAATATAAGGAAAGATGGGAGAGACACTACGAATCAGTCAGGAGGATTGGTACTGGTTTGTGGACTGCCGACCAGCTGGCCTAGTTTGCAGAAATTAATAATTACATGCGATATATTTTTTATAAGACAGATTTAAAAAAAAACAATTGATAACAGCATCTCATATACATGTATAATTAATTAGAAATTGTATATAAAAAATTAAAACAATTGGTTATATTAAGCTCCATTTTCAATCTGGAAAATAACCAAACAACCCAACACTGTCCGGAGTAACGGTAGGGGCAACGCACGAGGCCTTGTTCCCCTGACAATACGTCATTTCTGCTTTATTATCTGTGTGTTACCATGAGTACATAAGGCCAGTAGTGTGAGTTAGTTGTGATAGATAGAGCACACAAAATTGCAAGACACCGTCATATATATATAACACATATGAAAAATTACAAGAACCACCTAAAATAGATGATTCTATCCTGTATTTCAAGATAGGCTCAGATAAGCACCGCAATCTTCTATTTAAAAAGCGCTTCTAGTTCTAAAACCTGCACTACAGGATCTGTAGCCGTCTTAAGATAGTACACTCCATAGACAAACCTTTCAGAGACAAAGGCATATCATCAGGACAGCGGGCGCTTATCCAACGACCTCTCAGAGCGATCACACAAACATTTATTACACTAAACGTACACGGTGACAGAGACAAGGTCCCCTCTTCAACATGGCGGGCAGGTGTTCTTCTATGTTTTATTAGGTACTCCCTAACCTTTACTAACGAGGTACGACTGGTCGAGTTCCGAAGTTCCCAAAAGTACCTTAAACTGGTCTGAGAATTCGTCCACTTCTTGTAAAGGAGAATGACTGTATTTTACAGCACAATTCGACATCATCTTATCTCATTGAAATTCAAATAATACGAAAAGAGGTTTTTGTTTGCGAAATTCTTTATGGTCACAGAATAAGGCTGGTTTTTGTTATGCTAAATTAGTATTGTGGAAAATTGCATTTGCGTCAGGAAGTTGAAATGTTTTTATAATATGTTATTGATGCTTTTAGATATATGTATGGTCTAATTTACCTATTACTTTAGGTTACATCACTTCACGATATTCGACATTTTTGTCAAATTCAATGTACAAATAATAATTTCATATTTTACCTAAGAAAATTGATTAGTGTTTGCCGTAAGGTAGTTTTTCTGGCCTAAGTAAAATAAGCAAGGTCGTACCGACCACCACATACAGCACGGTAAAGGAAAGCCAGTAGAAGTTTCAAGTTTCCACTTTAGAAGCACTTCATCACAAGGTCTACAGGAGATTTGATTGAGGATTTTTGATTGGCTTAGCTGCAATTATTTTAGCATTCCACTACTGGGCACAGTTTTCTCCTGCATTTGCAAAAGACTTGGAGCATAATCGGCCAAGCTGAACCAGTGTGCATTGGTGGCAACACAGGTTAGGAACCGACCCGTCTTTCAGCTGTTTTTATACCGTCTTTGAGGCTTCCGACGAGGTTTGACGATTGTTATGTAACGATAACAACCGAGATAGTTGCTTTAGTACTTTCGAATTTGTTTGTTCTGTACTTTTTTAGTTTTGTTATAAATATTTATAAGCTTCCTTGACTGCATAACAAAACGAGGACCATGCTTGTCTTTAAATTAATTTGCATTAAAGATTTTTGAACCGTCATACGAAATGTAGTACATGAATTGCTCTATATGCATGGGGATCGTTCACCGGATAAAGCTGTTCAGACCATATCGATGTGATATATATAACTGAGGGGGACTAATATAATGGTGTCAAGATCAACGATCAACTTAAGGTCACGGGCCTTAGGTCATCTTTGAAACGGTACAATTTATCGGAATTTATTTCCTCTGCAATAATTTAATCAGACTTTAGACAAAGGAAAATTTTCAATTCAGTCCTTCCTGCGATTATTTGATATTGTTAGCTCTTTGTGTTGTGCTTGTGAATTCAGTGGCAAGAATGTTTCTTGACAATAAAATTTGTCAATTCAGGTACTTACAAAGGAATGGT
Source organism: Agara michaeli (assembly GCA_018245675.1). Lineage (NCBI taxonomy): Eukaryota > Metazoa > Arthropoda > Insecta > Lepidoptera > Hesperiidae > Agara > Agara michaeli. The sequence goes on from DWDX01002682.1 coordinate 10,369, forward strand.
TTTTTAGTGCCGAATACCACAATGTAAAAGTTTCTAATGCCAAGAATATTAGCGTCTCTTGCTAGCCATATGAAGTTTTATTAAAATATCCTTAAACTGTACTCCACTATTTTTAGGTGGTTTGCGCATCTTTAAGGAAATCGTGAGACATTTCACTTTCTTCATCTAGTTATTAGGTAATAATGTCTTTAATATATCATGTCTTAACACAGGTATTGTTTATAGAAATGTAGGTAGATATATGTAGATACATATTAGTTGGCTGGTTAGTATAATATTTCTATATGCCGCAGATATTTATAAAATATAATTTTATCAGAGATATTTTTCTATAATTCCATACATACATATGTAGGACAGAATAACGGCTGTCTTAAATAATAAATCCCAGTCGCAAAACCGGTGGAAACCAGTTTGTTTTTAGATTTAAAAAGGCAATAATTTTCTTGTGCGTACATCCGGACTTCGTGATGCAACTTAATGAATCACGTTTCATTCTTGATGAATCAAGTCCTTTTGATATGCTTAAAAAATTATGTTGTTCGCACAAAAGCACTTGTAGGGTAACGTCACGTAATGGATGAGATCTTGTTTAATACCAGAAGTTACGTAGTTGAGGATGATTTAATATGTTTTCGCTTTTATTTGTCCTTCTAAAAGTAGCAGGATATGCATTCAGTTCACTGATGTGGAATATTAATCTTGGTCATTGCAACCTACTCATTTCAAGCGACTGCAAACCTTTTCATTTGCTAATAATATATTCACCTGCTATGGTAATGACTATTTACAGGAAAAGTTCCTACATTTGTCACCGTTATTTCGACAGAATGCATAGATTATATCAGCATATACGCTAAGTATTTTTATTTTCCAAATTCAAATAATTCCATTACAACACCGAGCTTCGTAAAAATTTAAGAAAAAAAAATTCTTCAATTCAAATTATCACGTTCAAGTTAGTACAAATACAAAGGTGATTTTGACTTTGACTTTAAAGGTCACATTGTATATCTTGTATGACATGTACAATTACACAAGTTGAGATTATTACAATGCTGTATTTACTAGTTACTGTACCTAGTTATTTAGTTGAGTAGCAATTATGGGGCAAATGAGATATAACTTCATAAGGTAAAGGTGTGACAATTATCTAACGAGTTGTGACAAGGGGTCTAAGAGGTTATATGTAACAATTTACAGTAACAATTCGAAATTGACTAATTAAATTCTAAATTACATTTTTATATGTACTTAACTAATGATAGCCTCTTCAATCAGTATTTCCAGGATGCATCAATTCCTCAGGCTGGTTTTCAATTTTGTCGATTTGCATTGAGAAAAAATAAAAAAAGAATAAATACATGAAATCAACGTTTTTTATATCATTATGGTGCATGTTTACATAATTATACACAAAGGATAGCAGAGGCAGTTACCTCTATAGAAAGAGAATATTCATTTTATTAATGAATTTCTATATTATATAGGTACTTTATCTGAAATAACCTCAAGGTTACTTGAGATGTTAATGTTAAGTTGCCACAGTTGATTTCACCAAGAACTCAAATGGTTGCTTTGAAATGCTATTGTGACAATTTTACATAAAAGAAACCAGGAGTAGTTTTACAAATATCGAAATAATAATGTTCATTTTGTTAATACATTTTCTTTATAAATTCATCTCAAATGACTCCAAGGTGGGTTAAGATTTTAAGTTGATACGCTAGCTGTAAACAAAAAATTACAATTGCAATGCTGCTTAGTAATTCATTTGAGTTTTTGTTAAAAATTGTGAGGTTATGATGTAACAAAAACTTAAGGAAAATTAATTTCGTGACTAGCTTACTAATTACCGCACCAAATTCGTTTTGTTACTCTGCTACTTACATCTTTAACAGTTTTTTTTTTTAAATTGGACAGATTAAATAATTTTTTCAGTCAAAACACGAATTGGTTTTGTTTTTCGTAGCCCGTATTATCGTGTAGGTATGTAATATTTTACATTTATAAAATTAAATTACTGACTGATTTATATCGCATAAAAATAGAGACGTTTTTTTCTAGAAATGGCTTATTATTAAACAAAGAATCTATCATAAATTCGTCATATACGCCTAAACTAAAACGTTTGTATATGTGTTACTATTACGAGGAAACTTGCCGCAATGTTTACATAACATTACGATCGTAACACACAGATTGTCGGTGAAATCCAGCGGTATTTCAGATTAAAACGTAGTTATTTACGAGTTTAATGTGATGCCTTGCGGCGAAAACATGACATGATGTAATCACACTATTACACAGTTTCCTTAATTTTTTAATGATAAACCACTAATATTTTTATTTCTCTCGACTATAATTAAAAGCTGAAGTTTGAACTATGAAAGTACCAATCACATTTGAAAAAAATCCTCTTGAATTGTATAAGCAATCTATTTATTGTGGAAGGCTGTAGCTTATTTAACATGATGATGGTACATTTATTGTAGTGTAGTACCATTACTTTTGCCCCGCCATTTTCAACGTGTGCTATTTTATGTTTTTTTTGTTTGTACAAAAGGCTAGTGTTTGGCCACGAATCCTGAAACGGTTCTAAAAGCATAAACGATTTTAAGATGGACCAAACAGACTTAGAAAATGCTTACATAGTCTTGTATTCAAAATATTCCAAAACATTGTTTAAAAAAATATTCCTCGCTTGCAATTGCAAAATTATCACCTTAATCACGGGCCGTTCTCCCCGACTTTGTAAGTTTGTATACCAGATTTGAGCGACTGTCACATGTTTATCGTCACACATATTGCTCATACTAGATATAACTACCTTACTGCACGAGAAATACATTAAGTACTGTTTGGTAAAAATTGTATGATTTCAGTCGAGGTTCCCAGATGACCTTGAGGATTAAGACAGAAAAGCGCACCTGCTAGTGGATTTGACTTTTAATCTTATAAACCAGATTTAGAGTGAACAATCAAGGTGTGGATACGTAACTTGAAAAAAGGTCTGTTTTGTCTAACGTCAGGTTTGTAAACAAAGTGATATTTGGCACTCGGTGCTTTTAGCCTACCCCGTTAGGGACCTGGCGTGATGGTATGTTGTTGTCTCTAAATGTCATTAATCTATACATCTAAATAAAATTGAAGTGTACTAAAACACAAACAGACTTTTTTAAATTCTTGTCTGTCTGTCTTTTTGTTGTTTCATTGCAAAATGTATACCTAATGTGTTCAACTCATTATTTATGATGATAAAGAGGACGAATCTCATACATTCACAAATCAGTATAACTTACATTCAATACGGGTTTTATGTAAATTTCATTTCGCTTCAAGGTCACCGAACACAAGTAATACAAGGACTGCAGAAACTATGAAAACTGGTTTTAAAAATAAATTCCATTACAGGATATCACGACGAGTTCGCTCATCGAAATAAACAACTACTGTGTTATCTAATATTTAGTAAATATTTTATACGGCATCAAATATGGTATCCTATTGTAAATTTAACATTTATAATATAATTCTCTCGAAGATTAATGAAATAAATACTGTAGTATGGATATTTCAGCATGGAATAAGTCGTGCCCTTGTACAGCTGTTCAATGTCCCTAATTCTTTGCCGTCAATGTGTGTACGTAAATTAAAAAAAACGAAATTGCCAGTCCTTACGTCCCCGTAAATGGTATGATTCCTGAACGCGTGGGGGGATAACACCTGTCTATATCAGGCAGGTATACGTCTCTTGGCTAATTGACCATTTAAAACTATTTGAAACGTACCCACTGTCCCCTGTTACTGTTAAAAATAGATTTTACTCGTAATATGTTCAATGATTGTCTTCCTTGCGTGATCAGGCAATGCCAACTACAACAGATTATTAAACATACGCAAATATTTAAAAAAACACCCGTAATTAAACACCGATGTAATTAATGCAAACAATTTTACTGTACAGTTTTGTCTATATTTCGCATCACAAATGCACTCAATTCCAAATATCACCATAAAAATAAAATTTAAAATCCGTGTTAGCAAAGAATTAGCCGGCTTTTGCAAACGATCTGTGTTGTAGGTTTTTTTTTTTCAATTTTGGCAACAAAATTTAGTGTTGACATCATAATTATTACTAGTGGTCGCCTAGGGGTCGAAAATAGACCGCAGCTAAATTAAAAAAAAAAAAAAAATTGAAGACATTCTCTACAATTTTTCTGTGTACAAATTTTCGTGTTATTAAAAAAACACAAACGGTACAATAAATGAGGTTTAATTTAATCAATTATACTTAAAAGCATTCTTTGACATTTCGTTGGACTTTTGTTT
>DWDX01002683.1:0-14697 GCA_018245675.1 Agara michaeli
AATTTCAAGTCTCTAAGTCCTATGGTTCCCGAGATATCGTGATGAGTGAGTATATACGTGGAAATCTCCTATATTTATAAAGTAATATACATATAAAGTAATTTTTTTACTGACGCCGGCGATACGGACGGTTAATAATATATTAGTGCGTCATATTTTTAAATTTTTAAGATTAAATAAAGTTGGCGTGTAGCTTTATTTGCGAGCATCAATCAAATCGTTATTACCAGTGTTAAATTTTAATTGTGAAATGACGTCTATGCGCAAAATGCTCTTAGAAATATTTTGACAGATGTTTATTTGAACGCATCATAATAATTATAGTGGCTGTAACGGAACGCGCCCTTCGATTAGAAAAAGTATAAAAAAAACAAATGCGGACGCGGCGCTAAAATCGCGCGATCAATAGGATATCGATTGAGCATCTAATGGCGTAATTGTTGGGTTCGCGCCAAAATTAACGCCTTCGGGTTCAGTGGCTTCTTTAAACAATCCCGAGGGCTACTATTTACACATTAACTTTGACAGGCTGCTTAAGAGTCTTATAATTATTTTTTTAAGGCATCGCCGCATGGCGTGTGAGGAAGTAGGATTTTGAGGCAAAAAATTAGATTCTTATAATGGATTTCCGACCGCAAGATTCGGTGTTAGATATCACATGGACACGCACATTTAGAAACGTTTATTATACGATTTCTTGATTTATAACTCGCTTTGGTACAATGCATGGTTTTAAGTGATATACTCATTATTTAATCGGACAAAGTCCTTCGATTATTAAATATAAGTGAACTTCTCATTTAATTTAATTAATTATTGATTATAATTAATCTATTAAATAAACTTTGCATGTTTAATCTAATACGTTTACATAGTTCAATTACTTTTATGAAAATTAATATATCAATATTTTGTAATCTTACGTAAGTTACTTACTTTAGCAATATTTAATATTTTCTGAAACTATTAGTTCTTACTGTGTAACAAAGTAAAATTATTCTCCAGTTTCTGTGTAAACGGTGTAATCAGACCTAAAGCAACGGTAACCTAATGACATACAAGGCAGTCTCACACTGCGAAAGTGTGTGTTTCAAATTCCTCTGATGTTAGGAAGACTCGTGATAGCGATGTAGTAATACACCAGTAGGTAAAATGCATTGCATAGAGATATACGTAAAATTCTATGAGGCAAGTGGAGTTTGCTACGTATTTACTTAAGTTTTGAGAAGCGTTGATTAGCTTTAAAACTACTAAGCTATTTCAAGGAGAATCTTCCTTCATATACTCCTCTGAACCATAATGAAACATTACCTAAATCTCCTCTTACCTACCTCACGTATCCTCATTAATTAAAGTTTTCACGGCCAACACCTTTTGTCTGCCACAATTAAGTACTACATTGCATATGTTCGTTTATTCTTATTAAATTATATTCATTTGGAGTTTTTATCTTCAAAAGCCATTGTTTAAAAGATTCCTAAACTCGAAAAGTCCGCACATTTTTTCTTAATAGAAGACTTTTATAAAACTTTTATAAGTTAGTAGGTTCAGATTCCGATGTTTAAAAGATGAAAGCACATGGCATCTGGTACATCGTAAACACGAGAACGGGCTGCGATATGTGCAAAATGGTGTGTTACGAGAGAAGATGTTAAAGTTACGGTAAATGTTGACAGAGGAGTCCGCGATGCGATTATGAATAAATGAAGCGGAGTGCGGTAGCGGCGGCATTCTCCAGCACGTCACGGCCCGTTCCGTTCATATGACGGTTTTTGCACGACGCGCGCGCATCAATCATGCTCTGACACATCCAATATCGGTTTTTGCACGCGCCCGCTACGCGCAACAAAATGGCGCTGGTAACTGTCCGCAAACGCGTGGACGATTAGAGTTTCTTATTACCGATTTCTATTAGACTTTCCACCTTCCTGATGGGGTGAAAGATAATTTGCCGGGGCGTGAGACCCGTTGCTTTAATGACGGAATGATTCGATATTAATTCGAGGGAGGGAGATGACGTTTCTCCGCAGTTAATATTGGCTTAATGCGGTATTGCAGCTGCCCGCGGCTAGTTATCTAGGAGTTGAAAGGTTTTTTTTACGACAAAAAAAGTGAGTGACCCCGTTCGCAGTTGCCTTGTGCTGTCAAAGGTTATTTCCTGGGTTGATGGGCTGTCTTATTACTAACTCAATAATGAACATGACATAGGTGTAGTTAACGTGAATAGTTGAATAAAATTAATTTGTGTTGATAATTCCGGATTATTTCGCTGACTGACTCAGGCGCAGAAAAGAAACTTTGGAATGGCTACTTTAGTTAAAGTACTATTTTCTATATATATTTTCAACTGTCTATTTGGATGTGCTTTACTTTTGATGCTGCTTTACGGTTTTTTCTATTTCGCATAGCTATCAGACAAAGTTATGACCGCTGTACGATCTTCTGGGTTTAATAAAACTGTCTTTGAAGTATTATAACGTATGTATATATGTATGTTTATCAGCTGTTACAATAAACGCAGTCAGAGAAGCATGCGCGCTACATCTCCGACTTCACCTTGCTTTTTGGACTCGTGGATGCTATGTGAGCCTCCGATAAAAGCTGCGTTTTCTGAGAATAGGGGATGTTTTTACTACAATCCTCATACCATTTTAGCGTGTTCTAAAATATGGCTCACGGAGTTCACGGTGAATAAGACGTCTTTCTTACGCAGTGGTCTATAAATATCGAGATCGAGGGTTGGGTCGTGGCGCGTAGGCTTTGCAAGAATAAGTGCCTAAGTTTATAGTAATAGTAAGACGTTTTTAGCGATAAGACCGCCTATTGTCCATGCCTTCTTCAATTTGTATCCTATTTTATAACCTTGTATTTTTGGTGTGCAGTAAAGAGTTATTGTTCTTGTTGTTGTTGTAAAACCTGAGTTTTTTTTAGTAAATAAATATTTGTTAGGAAAGTGATACGTAGATCGCGTTATTGCTTACCATCACGTTAGATGATGACCAAGCCCTTGATTATTGAAATTAAAATATACAGATATTCATTAAATCTTTTTCTAGGATCTCATATTGTTACTGATTCTTCACTATTGGAAATACGTGATAGAGCACTAGATACTTAATACACAATCAGCCCTCGATAATGCAAAAATGATTAAGTCATAAAATCTATTTAAAAAAAATCAACGTATATTTGTTCTTTGACCCTTTTGTTGGTCCACTGCTGGACCGGGTGTCATATGTTATAAATATAATTGTTTTAAATTACTTATTAATATGTAACAGTTTTATAATATTTTGCTTCGTGACAACCCTATAGCGACCGATAGTGCACAAAAGCGGCAATACCAGAGGCGAGATAAACTGGACATATCGAATATAATTTCCAATATGTTTTATGAACCAGCTTTACGGTATTAAGAGGCGAGTAATAATATTGACGGTGTAATCCACATGAGCTTACCATAAAGCGAATTTTATCGTCGCAAATCCGACTTAAGTTACGAAAATACCAAAGGTTGGCGCGCTGACAAACGCTTTGGAGAAACATTTGTCGCGATAAACGCGTTGCGTATCAAATTACTACAATAGTATCTTTTTGAGTTTTTTAAGTTTAATAGTGATAAATCAGGACAAGACACATACAGCCAAACTAACCAATACCATGGTATCAAAACAGCCGATAAAAACACATATGTATATTTCAAACTAAAGCCATACATAATACACCCAGACTAATAACAAACATTTGTTATCATAACACAATTTTTTTTTTGAGTGGGGACTCGAACCCACTACTCCCGTCTCAGCCAACCGTTGAACAACTAGACCAATACGCTTGAAGTTAATAAAACGTAGTGTACATTATAATATTCAAAAATATAAGCGTTTTAATGATTTTTTTTCTAATTTCTAATAACACTTGTGTTAAAAATCAACTAGAAATCCTATCGTGCCCACTTAATTGGCAACCGTATTTTCAACTCGGACTGCCGCAATATTTTCCGTTTGAAACTTCAAATAGTGACATCCCTAACTGCGTGTGGTTATTAAAAGCATTACCAGATAAAACCGCGATAGTCAACAGTTGACAGGTGTGCGCTCCCATGACCCGCGGTGACCAGACGCCCCTTTACCGATACAAATTACATCTGATGCCACTTCTGATTGCGACTGACTACTTGTTCCAAATGTTCGAAATTTAAAATTGGATAACGGTTACGTAACTTATTATATTAGCTGTTATTCCAGACTTCCGTCACATTATACCATTTATGTGATTTAGAAAAAAAAAACTTTAACATGATGGAAGATATCTTTAAAAAAATTGAACTAAAATCGCTTCAGACGCTTCGTCGTGATTATATAAACAGGCAGACATTGTAGAACAAAGATACTCTAATATTGTTTATGATGTTATAATTGATTGGTGCCATAACTCGTAGTATGGTTGCATAAAACCTTGAATAGTGGTAAAAACCTTTTTTGATATGATCACGAAAAGACCCGCACGTCTTTTACCTTTATATTCTGATGTATAAAGATCTTAAAAGCTATAGGTGTCACAAGATATTATTATTAGTTGATATGAATATTTATTGCTTGCTATAAGCACATAATTTTTGGAAGGTCGCGTTCCGATTTTTATTTAGCATAATATTCTAATGCCTATAGTTGCAATGAATAGAGAAAAAGATAGCATCGATATGTCGTGGTCATAGCTTAAATAAATTCCGTGTTGATTTAAAAACAAATAAAGCGCGCGCATCGGTGTTGCTTGCGCAATTAAACACGCTACAGACTAACGTGTTGCCAGCACTGAATATTTGATATTCACGTTATTTTGTTTGACATAGCTGTTAATGTCGCTTTGGCATGTCATTGCATCGGCGATGGTTATCAGTTTTTCAATAATATACTTGTGTGTTGGTCGATTTAATTTCATAGGAATTCTTTATCTATCGGTACTTGTTATCCTCGGCACACGGGAATTATTAAAAAAAAACTCGTTTTCATTAGCTACATGCCATTTCTATAAAACAAAATCATCAGATAATTAATACGGAAGATATTTATTTTTAGCCTACAGTACAAAATGGAGACCCTCAATTCGCTTTTATTTATCATTTGTTAACTCGGAACTCCGACATTTATTAACAGATCGCGAAAATTATTTTTTGGTTTCGCAATGCACATTTTTCGTTTGTTTCCTTTCCGTTTTGAAGAAAAAAAAACCATCCACCAAACTCAATATTGAATATGAGACGAAATTTCAATAAGCATAGTGCATTTTTTGTTTCGATCGATCTTTTCGATCGATTTTTTGTTTCGATCGATTATTTGAAATCGATTTTTTGTTAAAACTTTGTAATATGTTCCATCGAAACGGTTGTTTATACACATAACGCAGGGCACGGTCGGCTCTTGTATAGTTGACCGCGAGTAACAAATTTTTACGAGCTATCCTGACCTATGCCAGACACGTTAAATGCAATCCGTGGCAAACAATCGTATATCAGACGGTTCAAGTACTTCTGACCGACGGGATGGCTTCTAACCCGTATCTTTAATAATCTAATGGAATAGCTTGGTAGAGTAAGCGCCAAGCCTTTCGAACCTGAAATGCAGGAAGCTATTGAATTGTACTTTTGTACTATATAATATTAATATCGCCTTGTAGTTGATGTATTTTGAGGAGTATTCTAAAAGCTAGAGACTACCTACAACTTAAAAAAAAGCACTAAAGACAATTTATATTTATGTTTCGATACAATGGCATATGGAAAAAGCACGCATTTATCGTAAGATCATAAAGTCCTCTGTACACCCATTTTCTATTTCTATACAAAAAAAAAAATTATATACATTTTGATAAGCATTAATGTGGCTCGTAATTAAAATTGGCGAACACATTGTGAGACGTTTACTTTATTTTTTGATAATGGTTGAATACCGTCGTGTTCTTTAAAACTTTAAAAAGTAACAAAAGTTGAGAAGTAAAGATTTTTTGTAAATCGTTATGCATTTGGAATTAAACCTAATATTTAATTCGTGTGAATTTCATGATAACAATGTGTTCTAAATTTTGGCTTTTCAGATTTATTCAGAGTAACATTTCTAATTTTATTGAAAAGAACTCATTAATCCTCTTTCAGTCAGCTAATTACAAGTTAAATAAAAACAACGTTTTACACAACGCTACTGGGAATCTTAGGTCTTGTAGCCATAATGTTTAAGTTCTAGATTATCCGTTCTGAATTAGTTTTTACCGAGCTCAAAGTTATTTCCAAGTAGAATATTCAAGGTTCAATCGCTTAGATGAATCGACGATAAGGTTACAACGACGAAACAATTTGTAACAAAATTTCAAGTAACTTATAACTATCAGTACAGTAAACAGTTTTGTTTGACGTGTAAATATGAATGGTGGAAATTACCTATCGCTCCATTTCGAATGCAAGATCTAATAGAGATATCAGAAATGAGCGTTCAGGCCACGCGCTGTTGAAGTTTAACCGTCAATAATGTTGCCATATGAATTGTAATTTGAAGGATATTATTATTGGGAATAATAAGGGGAAAAAATCGAAAGCAAACCTACGCTTCTAAGAGTTTAAAATATATATAAAAAAATATTGTAAATTTTACATAACATTATTATTCTTTTTCTATCACTTTACTATTAAATCAATTCATGATGTGTAAATATTTTTGTTAGAGAATGCTAATAGGCCTAAGTCCGCTCATTATACAAACAATAAAGTGTATTTAAATCAATAAAAATAGTAAATAAATAAAGGTTTATTTTAAACTTTACCTAGATCCAGAAAATATCCGAAATCGGCGTATCCTTTAAAAAAGGTAGAAACTGGCAACCCGTTGCGATCTATTAACATGTTATTAAGATAAACGGTGTCGCCACAATTCCGGAAATTAGGGCGATTGCGTATTCACAGTCGCTATCTAGTTGATCGTTGGGGTTGCAAGCATTCGAATAATTTTGAAAATGGAAGGTCGAATGTTATTTCCTAATTGATTCGGTTACGGGGTTGGTAGGTTAATATTTTTTGACGATTAACAATAACTGCTTATTAGAAGATTGTTGTACATAGTTTCAAGTTTATAAATTGCAGTTATAATAAATAAAAACTGCCCAAAAGTGTTTTTAACATCTTTACAAAGACGCCGTACTTACTATTTGTACGCCGTAAAAGGCAAAATATGCCTTGAACTAGTAGACTTGTAACATATTTATATGTACCCATATTTGTGCAAATAAACGTCTTTGTCTTTGTCTTTGTCTTTGTCTTTGACATAAGAATAATAAAATTCCTTGTAATACGCTTATTAACAAGAAACAAATTATGCGGGAATAATTTTACACACTTACATGTATTAATTGTAGCGATGTAACATATTCGTAGTATACACGAGAGACCCCGATTTCATGTATTTTTACGATGTTCATGAACAATGGTAATTAATATAAACCTCGAATGTCCTAAAATTGATAATAACAAATTTTTAACCGAATTCATTTGCGTGTGTTTTCAAGGAATTCATAAGTACAATACGACACCGTCTCTTTCCAATGCGCTATTTCTGGTATCGTAATATTTCCAATCAAAGACATATGATTCCGTAATACGTTTTTTTTAAATGAGGAAAAGACTAGCATTTGACCACAATCTGGTCTCATAGAAAGCCCTAATCATCATAACTGTAAAATAGCTACAATAAACAAGAAGACTATGAAAATTCGCCTTCATATTACTTTCTTTTGAAATGACACTTATCCTTCGTCTAGCTTCGTCTATTCTCTATTACCTAAAGGGTAAAATTACAAAATAGATTGTATATGAAGAACGTAACATCACGCGTGTAATCCCCTAAGGGGTAGGCAGAGGAGTGTAGTACACCCCCACATTACACCAGTTACGTTTAAGTTAAGTTTAAGTTTTGTATATGAAGAGACTTGTAATTATAAGTGAAACTTGGTTTAATACGTTTTCGTTTAACACAACAGCAATTGAGACGATGCAAATGTCACGCTGCACCTAATGAAGTTCGCGAGTGGCCGCCAGCCCGCTAATTACCGGCAATGATACGGTACTTCGTGGGAATATTTAATGAGTTCTTGCATTTTAGTATTGGTATTCGGCAAAACCTCATTTGACGCGAATATTATATATTGTAGATATTAAAGACGCTGTATTTCATAGAACCATCGGTAAATTGTGTTCTACCATAAATTGTTTACATGTATTCCTTTACGATATTTATATTTACGTCTGTGTACGGAAATAAAAAAATTAAACTAATCACCCTTAATTTGTGATGGAATTGGCTGTCTCGATTGAAATTGAGAGATCGTCCGAAAACAGGAAAAAAAAAATTTGAATTCATATGAATTTCAAATATCGAACATTATCTGCCATAACGAGGAGAATACAGATTAAACAACTTTGATGGGCCGCTAGTAATAATCGCAATAAAGTCTAAAATCAGAAAGGACTAATTAGGTACGTCGCATGTCCTCGGTGTTTGTGTATTAATCATTAAACTCGTCCACTAAAAGGTAAACAGGTATCTCCAAATCCACTGCGGAATAGTGCGGTGATGCTCCAAGCCTCCTCGTTTTGTGTAAATGACCTATGCCCAGCCGTGGGATATAAAAAGGGTTGCAAAATTTCTAACCACGTCTCGCGACTCCAGCTGACTCTATCGGCACAAAGAAGCATTCATGCCGAGTTGTTATGAAGTTCGCAAGTGTCTGCAAACTCGCCATTTGGTTTTAATGACACGGTGAAGATGAATAAAATGGTTTGCAAAACGTTTCAGTCATTAATATTGAGTGTTAAGGCCAGGTTTTCATAGCGTTGCCAAGAAATAAAAAAGTAAAAAATCAGATCAAATAAAAGGGTTTAAAAATACATATTTTCCTACTCTGCATTAACAACGTTTTCAATTTAAAATAACGAGCAAAAATAACTAACTTTCGCCAGTTATTGTGATCACTGTTAAAAGTTATAAATAAAGTGTCACTTGATAGAAATTAAAAAAAAAAATACAGACGAATTGAGAACCTCCTCCTTTTTTTGAAGTCGCTTAAAAAGAAATGTCAATTTTCAAATTTCGAATATATAAGCACCGATTCAACCACTGACTTGTTTCAAACCGATTTGTTTGGATGTCTATCCTATAATAGCCATAATACATGTTGGTTCACACAAAAATTTTGTGTGAAAGTGGTCAATATTGAACAGCCCTTAAACCATAAAGCGCAGAGCAGCGGCGTGGCTCTAATTATGGTCATTTAACCATAAATGGTGGCCATCGATCATAAAGACCATAACTTTTGGTCGTAAATCCGAGATAGCACTGAGTGAACGATTCGAGCATGCAAATGCAAAATATAACACCTGTGCCAGAGTTCTCAATGCACGTCGTTTATAGACGACGGTCGGTATTCGTGTAAGAGGTTGATAGGTGATAGTTAAACTATTCACAGATTAGTTATTGAACTTATTTGACACGAATTTTTTTAATTAATGGCCTCGACAAATCCCGGCTATTTTTAGCAAAACTTGCATGTCACTACAATTCTTCTACACGTCTAAAGTATCTATAATTCTTTTGTATGGTTGGACTAAGCTTTTCTGTCATACAGCAGTTATTTGTAGCGAGAGAAAATATTTTTTTTACGTTTAATTTTGTTTTGATATGTCCGTGCTTAGAGTTATGACTTTGTGAACTTACTCATATATCATTACGTTTCATTACCTGCCTCGAGATTTATTTGAGATAAAATGTCTATACATAAGTAGATTTAATGATTGGCTACTTGTTTATGCTATAATGAATTTTTACAGAAGTTTTCTCAAGATGCGGGGGTGTACTACAATCCTCTGCCTACCCCTTAGGGGATTACAGGCGTGATGTTACGTTACGTTACGTTTCTCTCAAGATGCCAAATATTTTTCATATCTGACTTTTTATATACTGCAAGTATTCTAAGACAGCAATAAAAATAATGATAATAGGACTATCTAGAAAACCCCAGAAACCACCTTTCGCCGTCTTCGTAATTTCCACAGTTCGTAACAAATGAACGGTTTCGTGTTGAACGTCAATCAGAAAGAAATCAAATGATTGCTGCCGAGTTTAATTATAATTTATAACGAATCGAATAGCACCCATTTGTTATAGATTCCGGTCGCAGCCATCGAGATAAATGCTTCTGTGGCGATCGCGGGTAATCTTTGAAAAAGCGTGTCGTATCGGCCGATCGTTCCACGCATCGGTAGAAACGTGAACAGTGGGCAACATTACATCGCTCCGATATAGGTACATTTACACGCCAATTTGATCTCTATGCTGTTTTCGAAAAGAGGCCATTTTCCCCGGATATTCTCGACAGATAATATAAAATTCTTTTGTATACTTGGTTTATATTGAGTTTTCGCTAAACGTACGTAGCAGACGTTAACGGTAAATATTTGTAAGGTAAGGTGTTAGATCGCGTGTGTTCCCACAGTCGCGATTCGCTTTTGTGAAATTGAATGTTACTGCGATATGCCCAAAATCAGTTTACTGTTCCACTAATATAGATAAAGAAGCACGTTATTGGATTTTATACATGTCAACATTAAACAACAATCCTTTTGTTGTGTTTGTGCTGTTGTGGGATCATTAGAATTGCACTTCAGTTCCACAATTATACACGAACTTACACGTATACGATACCTTTACAAAGTATCTAACAAAATTATCCAATCAAATAATTAAATGCATTCGTTCTGACTACAAACGCAAATTTTGTGACGCTACTAAATATAATTGTCTAAACGGTTACAATTGGTATGTTTTACAAATTAACAACAAATTATATTCGTATCTAATTGTCTATAAAAACAATCTTATATTAATATTAACAAAGATTTGGCCCGCGACTTCGTCCCGCACATATATTATTATACATATAAACCTTCCTATCGAATCACTCTATCCATTAAAAAAAACCGCATCAAAATCCCTTGCGTAGTTTTAAAGATTTAAACATACATAGGGAAATAGGGACAGAGTAAGCGACTTTGTTTTATACTATGTAGTGATATTGTAATCATTCTCGCAGTGGCTCCGATAACCGTACTAAAGTATACAATAATTTCTTATGCTATTTATATACGTGACAAACGCATATTAAGTGTTGACCGCGGCTTTAGGTTATATAACAAAAATGAAATAGGTTTTAATAATAAACGACAACTTTTACTGGTGGGTTTAATCTTCTCAGTACACTTTTGTAAATAGATTACAGTACCCCATATTCTTCAATTTTTTTTTACAACAGAGACCCGCACTGAATATATCAGAGACAAAGACGGACTTTCAACTTCTGTCACAGACTATAAAATATTGTGATTTCTAACAGTAGATATTATTGTTATCTGTGTCCGCGTAGTCTAATCGAATTAATTACTGGATATAAAAAAAATCGATACTTCCAATTAATTACACACCGCATGACACATTCTAATGATACATTATAAAAATCAATTTCCCCGTAACAGCCGCGGCTCTGTGTTCGGTGAGATCACTGTCATACGTTCGATTCGATACGAAAACAATCCGGACCGTTCGAGCCGTACAATCGGAGCCGTCTTGATTAGCAGTCAATTAAATATTCCCATAACAACGCCAATAAAAGTATTCGGTGATTTCGAAGTATTTTGTTGTAATCAATTCTCGGTCGGCGTCCGTTTGTGGTACAACAAAATGGTCGCTTTATTAGCGTACCGAATTTAGTGAGGTCGATCCACCGCTCGCTGCCTACTGCTCGGGTTCGTCCGGTTTCACGGATCATCCAACGGATTAGCAGTTCGTATCGACAGTTAGCAGCTGCAGTTATCACCAGAAACCTGTGCGCTTACAACTTCACTATGATGCCTTAAACTTAAGGCGTCTGCTATGCCAATCATCGTGGCAGACTATAGAATTATCCCTTCTTTCATCAAAGACCTAGATCCGGTCTCTAACCACTAGACCATAAAGCCAGTAAATTAATAATGAATTGTTCTGTTTATAGTTAAGACGTTTGTCTCCGCATATATATCTGAATATATGTACGGAACCAGTCATCCTCTCGCGGCGCAGTGCCCTCGCGGCGTATCGAAAGGGCAGCGCAGAAGCCGAAACTCGGGTCAGTTTATAGTTTATAATTACAGATGATTGCCGTCGACCGTCGTGACCTGGCCGTTCGTTCGCCATTCTTTTTATATATAATAATTATTTATATTTACGTCCTTTATTAATATAATAATTATTTATATTGCAATCAATAGACCGAGCGTAAACAATAATAGTTAACTGTTACTTTTCGTAGTGAAATTATGCTAGTGCTGAGTATCTACGTAATTGGCTAGAAGGTCAATATACGTAATAATGTAATGTCAATTCTCCATAATATTCTATCAAGGGTTGTATTGTAAGTTTGTCAACCCACACAAGACTGCAGCGAAAGGTTGCAGAACAAACTAAATGAAGACTACGTATTAATTGTGTAGCGAAAATCTTAAGATAAAACATACAACAATCCCTAGACTTATTGGAACATAATAAAAAATATATTAGTAACGCATATTTTTTATACTAAGAACCGCATCACAATTGGAATTTAGAAAACTAGCCACACTAACTCACCTTAGTCTTACTGCCTCCGATAGAGCCGGGTCTAATGGAACCGGTCTCGTAAAATCTGGTAAGGATCTTGGACACGCAGCCGTGGGAGACCAGGAGCTGCCTGCTGATATCGCAGGGACGGACACCCATGATAGCCAGCTCGACGATCCGCCGCCGAACCACGTCGGGCAGAGGGCGTCCGTTCACGAATACACCACCCAGCTGATTCACACCTGCTTGACCTGCAAAAAAATTATTTGATTAATAAGACAGCTACTGATATTAACTTTCCGATTACCGAAGCATTAGCCTCATGGCTGTACAGCCTAGGCTGGCAGTCGATAGTACGACCATTAAAACCTAATGTTCTTTAGTCCTACATTCTGGCTTCTGTTAAAATCTCTCTTTTTTACCTTTACCTAAACATACTTTCTGAAAGTATGTTATGTTATCTGATGTATTATATGATGATGTATATTGTGGAATTTCTAATACCTTATTTTCTTCTTATTACTACTCCACTTCTAAATGTGAAAACTTTTAAGTGGACTCCTTCCTTTCTATTCTATGTATTGTTTGTGTATAACCTAGCTGCAAGTTTTCCAAAGAAAAGAAAATAAAGAAATAAATAAATAGATGAAATGACCACCAGTAAGCGTTTGAAAAAAAATTGATTTTAATGGTTAATAAAACATGGCATCATGGTTGGAGATCCTTACGCATTGTGCGGACGCCATTGGAACTAGGCAAGCTGTCGATATTACGAAATGCCACCTATTAGCGTTTAAAAAAAAACATTTTCTCATTTCAGTCCGAGGGTCGCCGATCAAGACGATCACTGATAACTAAAACGATATATAACGTTCATTAATTGCATGTTTATACGATATTGGTATGTCAAATCGCGATTCTGGATAAGGTAGCGTTACACCGGTCTCGTGGCCGTAATATTTGAGCTTGATTGTACAATTTACGCTGCAGCGGTTGGAAGATCAGGTCAGCGGTCAGATAAAGGTGAAGCGTAACTGGTTTGCAGTCCCTCACACCACTTCTAAATGGTTTCTGAATAGTCATAGAGAAAAATAACTCCAAATCTATTGAAATTTAGCTCTGAAAGCTCATTTCAAATTCTCTTTAATCTTATACAGATAGCTCTTCACTGATTTAATAAAGGTTTTTGTACTTCTTAATAAAACTATTGCGAAAATAAATTTATATAAAATCATCATGAAACGACTAGTACCTACATTGTTAAAAAGTTGCTAAAAACAGATTTATTTTTTGTATCATCAGTTTGAATTATAACGTTAACGCATATTTAAATGGCTTTATGTCGAATGAAAATGGCCATGAATTTTTGGTTTGAAACGAAAACATCGCGTACTCAAGTCCGTTGATTTTGTTGAACTTGACCAAAAGCGTTTTAGTGATAAAAAACAATCGTAATTTGTCCTCGTGTGGGGGTGTACTACACTCCTCTGCCTACCCCTTAGGGGATTACAGGCGTGATGTTACGTAATTTGTCCTCGTTAATGAGATGATATTGTTACATTTCCGTTACAGTTCGACAAAGGCACGTCCCACATTGAGTTATTTAGCCGTCAGCCCCACCTGTCTCGTTCGGTCCTAATATTTATTTGATTGCCAAATCCCCCGCTACCTGACCCCACATTGCCAATTATGAAGAAAAAATTAAAGTTTTTTTTTGTTAGATCTTGAAGATAGGGCGATGTCCTGTCAGTGCGAGCTGGTATTTATGGTTTATGCTATAATTAATGTAAATAATGGAACGATGACGTCAGCCGATGAAACGAACAAATGAAAGCTACAAAACGTTCAAGCGAACGTGATGATTTTGACGCTCGGAATCAATTCTGAGTTGATATAAACTAAACATCATTCTGTATTCATTTTTTTTTTCCACCCTCTCTATTGGTCCACTGCTGGACCGGGTCTCATGTCATGAGAGGGATTTAGGCACTACGCTAGCACACTGGCCGATTGCGGATTGGTAGAGTTC
>DWDX01002684.1:0-14695 GCA_018245675.1 Agara michaeli
CAATATCCTGGACACAGGTGTCCGATTTTCTAAGTTAAAATTACTCGACACAAGGAAGCTTGCTTCGTCTTCCATTCTCCGAACACGTCGTTTCGCTGTAACTTGTAGTTATTAGAACACGTTATGTTTAAAAATTTGTTATATCTTTATTTATTATACTCCACGTACCTATGTTCACGTATGATAGTTATTTCTGTTTAGTTTTAAGGTAGCCACATCACAATCACAATGTGACTGGCCTTGGGTACGATATTCGTTTTACTATATTTCGGTTAAAGACGTCCTTGGGCGTTAAAGCGTCACTTATTCTAGAAAGCCCTTATGGTATAGTACTGTAACTTAAACAATTTCATACGTATTCGGTTGATATAGAAGTACCGAAAAATTTCGACGAATTAGGAACAATGGCTCCATCTCAACAATTCATACAAAGTGTGACTATTGTGCCGCTGAAGCATTAAGCTCTACTGCTCGAAGACTTTTTCCGAGATTATTTCTTAGCGAAGTCCCATTATGGTTTGTATAAAATTTCGCTCATATCCCTTAGGCCCTTTTTTTCTAAAATCGTAATGTATTAAAAATATTTTCATACAAATAAATCATGATCAAGATTTGCCTTTAAAGTGGAGGTACTAACTACACCAATTGCGGAATGAAATTCTAGGAAATAAATACACTTTGGCATCTTAAAGCGTAAAAACACTCTTGAGGCGTAGGTAAAACGACTTTACTAGTCAATTGCTTCCATTATAAGTATACAATATGTAAGTAGTCATTAGTAAAAAAATAAATTAAATATCCCAAATGCATATTACAAAATCTGTAATAAGAAAATTCAATGGAACTATCACTGTACTCTACAGTTAGTTTATAGGGTACGGAGCATTATTAGGATTTGGTTTAATTCGACGAAAAATACATTAATTCTCCATTTTTACAATAAAGTATGGGAGCATACTTATATATAACAAAATGAAATAACACTCGGCACGCGTGTTATTTCCTCATCTAGGAAAAGCGTGGTGAACGCTGACGTGAACGCAGTGCCTTGAAGGAAAAACTTAAGTTGGCATCTCATCCCGGTTTACGAAAAAAATTGCGACATATTTCCGTCCCCGTGGTGTCGTTTGCCTAACTTTCCTGTTTTTGTAAACGTAACTTTGTAATTGAACTGAAAATATAAATAAAATATTGCGAAATATTTTAGAAAATATGCCACAATGTTGCATAATATTTATTACATTTTTAGTGCCATAAATGAAAACGTCAAAACTACAGTAGAATTTCAATGAAGTGAGGATACTTTAATATATTAATAGTAAGATGTTAAAACAAATTCGACGTGAAGATTATTTAATGGCTTTCAAGCTTATACCACTTAATGGGATATAGAGTTTCAAAAGGAAACTCTAACATTTCGGTTCCTGAAGAGAATTTCAAATGTATTTGTCCCCCCGGTGTCATTTGCCTAACTTGACGTTTTCGGTAAGCTTAAAATCTTTGAGTGTTCGGCGACAATGTTTTTCAGCTTTCTTATATACGAGTATACAAATTATTTTTTGGAATCATTTGTTTTTTAAAACAATGTGCTAAAAACTGTGATGTTATTGGAATTGCTTCATAATTAGAAAACCAGCAAGACACGTGTACGAATGACATATATTATAGTAGTTAAAAATGGACGATACTGGACTGTATTAGGTAATGTATCTGTCTGTAAAACTTGTTTTATTGGCAATTGGATCATTATTTAAAAATCCTAATTAACCGTATGTTTGAATACCTGCAGAATACTACATTACACACAATGCAATGTTGTTTATCACAAATTAGTATAAGGCCCTTGTGTTTGTTTAAGTTAAATAAATGTAGGCAAAAATGAAGTAGAACCGAATTTCGAGTTGAGTTTCAGCGATAAATAAGAAATAATGGGCCATTTCTTGCAAAATATTATCAAAAAGGAGATCTATTATTATTATAAGGTCGGTGTATTGTACAGCAAAAATAATACCTATCTTAAATATTATGCGAAGGCAAAAAGTATGCAAATTATAGAGTTTACAAAGAGGAAAAAATAGAAATTTTACGCCAAGTGGTTAAGTACATAAAAGTACACTTCTTATTAAGTTTTCATTAGTGGATTATTGAGATACAAAATCAGCTTCGAAATGACGATCGGCATATCAGTTATTTGGTAACTTATGTATGTGATTGTATGTAATTGTACTGTGAGGCAAGACTGTTCCTAAATTTTATATTTTTTTATCATTTAATGTTTTTTTTTTATTAATAAGTCATTATTATTTATGTCGGTCTTCGTCATTATTTATGTCGGTCTGCAATATAAAGATATGGTTTGATGAAGCTAAAGTTACGAAAGGCCTCAAAACAAAAACGGAAGCCAAAGCTTGCTACAGAGAAGAACGAATACTTCTCATCTATTAATCTGGTGAAACGCAGCGTGAAGTGTTTGCAGCAATTGTCGGTAATGAAGAGCAAACAGACCTTTGCGTTATGGCGTCTTGGTTTGTGTACTTTACGCTCCGATAAATTCGTTTATATTTTACGCAAATATTTTGAAACATTTTCAATTTTCCCAGTTTCAAAGTAGTTTAGAAATTTTAAAACAGAAAAAGAATAGTGAATTTGCTGGAAATTTGGAGGCTTCTACCTCATAATATTTTTTCAATAGCGAATAAGTATTGCGTATCGAATTTGTCATTATTTCAAATTGCAAATAATGTGCTTAGACCTTCTCATGATCCGTGTTTGATATTGAAAGAGTAAAAGGAGTTGAAAATGGACAACAATACCTTAGCGATTACCAGTACCTGTCTGCCTTTGCTACTCTCTCTTCAGATAAATAAAAAAATTACTCTATGGAACAGCCGAGGCAGAGTCCTCCAATTATAAGCTGAGCCACAATAATTGCGGATATGGTCAAGGTGGAATAGACAAAAATATATTTACACGCATGTTCAATTATCTTATCTTATCTTATCTTACCTTCCGTAAAATGAGCTGAACATAACCATTGGAGATGCAGATAAGAATGTATAGGAGAAGAAATTGTAATTTCCACATTAACAAATTGCAAAAGTACTGAAAATCTTTTCTTGTATTAGGATAATAAAATAATTCTGCTTTTCGGAATTTTTAATACAGTTACATTTTCAGTTACCGTTTCACGACACCGGACATATTTTTTATTTCGCACCATTCGCTCTTTTCATATCTATTTTATTCAAATAAAGAATGTTTTGAAGTATAAAGGCAAATTTGCCAAACACGCACTATCTACTTGTCTGGAAAGAAATGATTTATTCACAAACACGCGCAAACACAGTCGAGCGGTTGAAACGCTAGTGAAATATTTATTTTTGACATTTATTTTAATGGAAATTCGATTAACATAGTTTAGCCGACTCTCATACGGCGAAGGTTTTAACCCGTAATCTACTACGCTTCACATCCGCCAGTAAACGTAATATATTTTGTAACAAACTAAGATGTGCAGGTTTCCTCACCATGTTTTCCTTCATCGGTATGTACATTATATTTAAATTTTAACTTATAAAACGCACGTAACTTTCTAAAGTCAGAGGCGGGAGACTGAAATTCAAACCACAAGGCCATCACTGCTATCGGCAATTACTGGCGTGTCCATTATTTTGAATAAATATCAAACTCGCGGTGCTGTCGTCCGTTTGCACCTCATTGTTGTAAGAAACAAAGAATATTCAGCTGTAATGCACTCGAGTACCGTGGGACAGCGGAAACATCGGGGACAATGTCCCAGCTATCTGTTCCTCTCTGTACTGCTTATTTACGGGTAAAATGCATAAGATATTAAATAAATTCGCGATTTGACTGTCCCACTAGATGACTCCGCGGGACTAGTTTACATTTCTCCCTACAAGTTAATTTGACACTGTTTTCATTTGTGCTCTATTCTTTTTTGTTGGAACTGAAACGAATTTTAAATCAGTATTGTTATAACGAAAATTGGAGACAGCTTTTATACTAATACAATGTTGTATTATGAAAACAGGTCATTTACATGTAATTGCCTTTTGATTTATTTTTTTAATAAAACACAACAAGTGGTATTTAATGAACACAGCTTTAATAAATAAAACGTCTAGAAAGCTTAAAAACTAAACCTGATGGTTTAGATTGTGGAAACCGTAACAAGTTACTGGCTATCGCTGCTTTTACCCATAGTCACGCCAAATCAATCATACAAATCCATGTTGTAAATATTTACACATTTTCCAAGTTTACAAGGTTAGGTTCTATGTATAACTGTAATAAATAAATAAATAATAAATAATAATTTAAAATATATTAACATTTTAAATATTTCGAATCAGCTTACAAACTGTGCTTCGTCGAGAGGAATATCAGAGAAAGATCCATTAAGCTCGAGAAAAAAAATCGAAAATGTTATTTAAATGAAGGTAGTTTAAAATTTAAACGAAAAACAGCACAAGCTACACTGCTTCCAATTTGTGGACTACATGCGCTACGTAGCCGCGGGAAATTTAAGGCTGCGCTTAACGTAATAGTTGTGCAGAATTTGGGACATTTTGTTTTAATAATTACTAACACTCACATATTTGTACGCTTTATAAAAGGGAACTAGCTTATATACGTTCAGTCCCATATTTTATCTAAACTTCATTCAGTCAGTGTAACTTAAAAGATTATTCTGTTTTAATTTAAGCTTAATTTTTAAACTCTACAGACTTTTGTCGTTAAAACGGTACCAATGGTATTGTTATAGTCCTTCGTGTAGAGCAAATCAAATCAAATAGTCATGTAGAAAATTAGTACGACATCAACTTTTAACTGGGCTTTGTCTGAAAACTTGATGCAAATTGAATGCTATGAATTCATATTATACAAGGGTTACTCCCACAGAACCTACCCCGTTAGGGACCTGGCGTGACGGTATGTTGTTATTGTTGTTACCCCCACAGCGTGGGATGCATACACTGCCGCGCTGTTTCTGCTTGGATTGGTAGAAGAACCGTAAGTGGCCTGTTTCAGAGTTTTTGTGCTAGCCTAAATATTTCTGACAGTGCTAGGCCACTGGTAGCTTTTAAAAAACTCCCAGAATCGAGTGCTTAGAGCATTCTAACAGTACAGAAATGATTATTAAAAATAAATTTATACATACTGCATCCAGTATTACTAACTTATCAGATCATCGGCGATTAAAAATATTTGGAATCGCATGTTTATTTAACAATGAATTAATCAATAGGAAAAGACTAAGAGATATTCGTTGTTTTTTATGAATGTTATACGAAATTTGAAAAAAAAACAATCCTGAGGAAACATGCCCTCCTTAGACATTTTAGTTAGTGCGTTTGACCATTTCGTTACATAAGATGGTGATAGAAGAGCCGTGACTAACAGTAAAACAATAAAATGTTCTAAAAGGAATCAGAACCACCATTAGTGAGCCACCCATTTTCATTGTCCTATTTATTTTTTATTTTTCGCTTTCCAACTAAATACAAAAGTCTAATCTCTCTACAAGACAGTGGAAAATAAATAGAACAGATTGTAGTCGAATACAATGCTTTTAACTACAATGTTAATCTTTTGAAAAATTTTAAGGGATTTTCACATTATTTTAGAACGGCAAGGTGGAATTTTGCGGGTTGCAATACATCGCAGCTTCGTGCTAATAAAACTCCTGATATATTTTTTCTCATTTTACACATTAATTCAATCGTAAATCCATCTATGGAATGTTTGAGAAATGCTTAAGTCCGTTTTATCTGCAAAAAAGGGTTAGATTGAACAAAGTAACATAAATAACGAAGTGGATCTGAGCTCTAAGGTCGGTGAAGTTTTTATCGGACGCGGCATCGCTAAATACCCGTATCTTCGGGTTTTCTCATTTCGCAATGTTCTATTACTATTTCTTGTCATGGTTCTGGAAAGTAGACGCAACGCGTCAGGTTTTGCAAGGACAGAGCTATTTGGCACTCGAAGCTTTCTGCCTACCCCGTTAGGGGTCTGGCGTGACGGTATGTTGTTGTTGTTGTTCTGGAAAGTGTTCGTGTGAGTATTGTAATCTAGTCTATATTTCTAGAAACATTATCGAAGCATCGAAGCACAGTGAAATCGCGATATATTGTGAAATAGTTTAATTTGGTATGTAGCTAGGTTACATATTTTATTTAAATTTCAATTTGTTTTACTTATTATACATGCGTTACAACAACAGCGGTACCTGTATAAGTATATAGAGGATTATTCCTCCGCAATCCAATGTTTGTGCTAGTGACCCTTGCGATCCTGTGGTCTTTGTCAACATTCAAAATTCAAGCACTTCATGGCATGTTCGACGTTGGCCTCATCTGAAACATAACTTAAGGCCTCTTGTTAAGGTCTATTTGAATTTCGGGGAAGTAAACCACCACATTGTTTGAATTCGTAATCGCCGCTTGCTGAATAATGTATATTGTTTAGGGCCATGCGTTTATTTAGGATGATATTTTGATAAGGAACGACCAGACATACATAGCTGTCTTGATTAATGAAGGTGTACGACAAACAAAACGCTCATCTGCATATTGAAAAGTGCTGTATTTTTGAGTTCATATAGCATATTTTTCTTTCGTTAGTTCTAAGGTTCATAGTGTAATTCAATTTGAATTTTAGCATTCAATGTTTAAACAATCAAGGTATCAAATTGATATTTATAATGTTTTTTGCAACTCAAAAAAAAAAAAATTTTGCAAGTGACTCCAAAAATTTTTCACACATTGCAAAAACACCATAAAATTCACTACATAATGATTTCACTTGTAGAGTCCGAGAAAAAGCTTGTTCTACATAAAAAGTTTTTAATCAAATCGTAATTTCTTTAGTAATTTCAAGAATATCAAATAGGTTCTAGCATAAGCAACGTTTTTTTTGTTAAGTGGAACTATATTTAAAAACCGTTTAATTGAATTTTATTACAAGGGATTTTCCCGGGTATAAAAAGAACAAAATTTAAAATTTTTCGCTCGAATGCTACATTGCAACTTCAGTATTTAAATAAGCCACGTTTGGTTTTACCATTCGCTTGGGAAATCAATGATCCGAACTCATTCACAGTTGCCGTCGTTGACCTACAAAGAAATTCGCTTGTCCGATAAAAATTAATAAAGTGGAAAAGGAATGAAATTAAAAAGAAGGGTTTGGATGAAATGAAATGACTTTGGAGAACATAATTTTTTCACGCTGTAATTTGTAGGTACATAAAGGCTAGGCGGCTTGTATTTTAAAAGAAATTCACGCATAAAAATACCTATCTGTACTAACATTCTAAATGCGAACACGCCATTTTAAAAACTCTGACAGATTTGTGAAATCTTAGCATATTTTATCATCTGTATAAATGTTTACGATAACAAGAGACATTTCTTACTTGTATATCAATTATAGAAGTCCTTGAAATAAAATTAGCATCCAGTTACACCCACCCAGTTAACTTCACATTCAGATAACAGGACCACGAGGGCTGCCCTTAAGGACGGATATCATAGAGCCCCTTCTTAGTGGTTATATTCATCTTTATTGGAATACGTTATTAAACACTCAGTTTTATGTTCCTAAGATTTAGGTCTAGTCCTAGACTGATTGTATATAAACGTATAGATAATTTAGTGAGCAAGCGCCAATAAAGGCTTCCATAAAATTACTAATTCCGAACAAAAACAATTGACTAAAGGACGCAGCGAAAATGAGAAGAGAAAACAGAATTATGAACTTCCGATATTCAATCGTTAAACTCATTCCGATATCGTTGAGTCAACGCCTTCGTTGGGCAAACAGAAAGCAAGAGAACAGATAAAAGAAAAACAAATGGCCGCCGGCGTTGCCTTTATTTTTTGCCAGAAGAAAAATATGACGAGCGTCCCGAAGGGAAAATGTCCAGATGAGAATTTGAAAGGAAATAAACAGAATAGGTGCTTAAGCCTTTCAGATATTTCCGGGCACAAAAAAATGAGTTTTTGAAAAAAAAGATTGTTTTCATTACACCTGTTGTTGCCTTGTTTTAATATGAACTGTTGCTGAAATACGCTGGGCTTGTAATTAGTAATGCTGTGTTGTGAAAGGAATGTGTTTTTGTTTTACTTTGACTATAAAATTTGTTGTCGATAGCACCACCAATCAGGGATTCGCTTTTGCAATGTCTATTTAAAAACGAAGCTTGAGTTAATCCGCATTACTACTTCTCAGCACCAAGTTGGAACTTATGTTTTAGTAGGTATGCATTCTTAGCACACTACACACAATACAAATACATTCTGAAGTAAGTCGTAAAAAGTACTTCTGTTGACTGTATTTTAGCCGAAATTCTTCAAAAACAGCGTGTATGTACATATAAAGAGAGCGATTAACGTATTAAGAGCACGTCACAACTGTAAGTATAGATATATTGGGTACTCGATGTTCACCCTAAAGACCCTACATGATGGAATGAAAAAAAATGTATTTTCATTACATTCTTTTACTAAAACTTGTTTTCCGAAAATGTTACATTTATTATCATAAATATGGCCGAGGGAAAATACAGTTGTCGCGAATTCACACGTCTCGAAATCTATTTGGTGCTGATAATATTTGCGGTAAATTTGAACACCCTGTATTGAACACTAAATTAGTAATATCGAAGATATAAGGCTGTACCATTATACAGTGTGTTTCCTATTCAGATACTAACATATATATTACAGATATTACATAAATCAAATACAAGTTGATATTTTAAAAACTGCACAAAATAGTCTATTTACTAGATCATAGTTCTAGAAGTTTCTTACATAAAGCGCAAAGGAATATATTTTGTAAAGTCCCATTTGATGTACAACAGAAAAATATTGTCAAAGGAGTCTTAGACAATGGTTCGAAGAATATAAAATACTGTGTTCCGGGAATATGACTTACATATCTACAATTCAACTTTATTTCTACACAAGTGCAAAAAACCGTGAAATTAAAAGAAATAAATTTCTAACAGTCTGAAACTGGATACAAATTTGTACCTACTAATTAAATTCTTTAAGGTAGAATAAAATACTTCAAAGCCTACTGTGTTTCCTATATACCTAAAAAGTAATAGAAACATAGAGTTACACACGGCCATTTGATTCCAAATTGGGCAAAGGCTGTGTTGTGATGACCAGCCGGGAATCTAACCCAAGACCCCGGCTGAGCAGTCGGGCTTACTAACTAGTCAAACGGATCAGTCATAACTATTACGTCACGGTTAAGACATTGTCAACAAAAGGTGAAGATATTTTTGTAGTCCAAATCGATGAAACATTCACTTACTGGAAATCTCAAAACGACTATTCGTTATGTCACACTCAAGGGGGGTATAAAAGATGTCTCAAGACCCGGACCCACCTGCGTTCGAACCCAATAAATAAGTATGCTCACTTCCTTTGGGGCAATTCATTCTATTTATTTATTAACGCGGAGCGTATTCGTATGTAACGGTAATGATATTGAACATTTTACCTAAAAATCCCATGAAGTATGTTGAAATATGTTTCCGATATTTGAAAATTAAATCATGTTAATTTTCGTTATCTATACTAATACCAAAAAATGCGAAAGTGTTTGTTCGGTTGTCCTTCACATTGAGGTGAATATATTCCTTATGAGCAGATAAAGTTTACTGAAACATCTGAGTTCCCAAAATAAATTGGTCTCAAATCTTAAACAAACTCAGAAGTCTGATCATAAGAAAAATTATAATCATCGATTCTTTAGTACCTGTTATCCACCAGAAGGTAGTAAAGATTGCGTTTGATCTTTATGATAAATTTAACTGAGCCCTGGGGCGCTAATATTCCAAGAGCTATTATAATGTCGACGATAATGAAGTCGGTTCAAAAGCCGATTTTTGTACAACAAGACGTTACGAGCTAACTTTGTCCTTAATTAAGCTTAGCTTTATAATTTTTGTTTTTATTATTCTCATGTCGTTACGCAATGTCCCTAATCAAATATATCTAGCTTTATAGGCGTGATGTGCAATGTCCCTAGTCAAGTGTCTTCATACGAGCATTGCTGTTTTATAATTTTATAGCTGTGAAATATTTTTTTTTTGGGAAACTTTTATTCATAAGAAACCTCCTCTCCAAACTTCACGATATAGCGTTTCTGTCAAAAAATAGGAATAGGATGAAAAACTCTTTTTTCTGCATAAATAATTTAAGTTATGTTAGTTATACAGTCACGCCTACTTCCCATATAGGTAAGTAGAGTCCACGGATTTCTGCCGGCAACGTTCCTGACAAACTTCCTGTGCCTCTTCTACTTTAAGAGAACCCTATAATATACATATTTGTGTACATTCTATGTACTCAAAAGTTCTCAGCCGCTTACAAATTTTCTTTTAGCTTACTGGAACCTCGAAACAATATCCGCGAAAAATGTTTTAAGAAAAGCGGTGGGAGTAACGATGAATATCCGTTTGTTGATTTTCTATAATATTTTGTAGGAAATCGTATATAAGTAATGGAAGTTATTTTTGTCAACAATAATAACAAGCAGGCGTACGTTCCAGTTGACATCAAAAGCTTAGAGAAGGTCGTAAACCTTTAATATCTAAAGTTCACGACACATCTGCCGTGTACTGCGCTGAACGTTTGTACGAACATGTTTTCAATGTATCTTGTTACTCGACCGAATCTTTATCGAGCATAGTTGAACGTTCGACGCGCGCTGCCCACTTGTCTTCTACTAAGACATCTATTATTGTTAATATTGTAATGAACTAATACTAAAAAACATTTTCAATAACAACATTTTTTACACAATATGTTCCAAAAAAAAAAAACTAAACCAGACAATGCTGTGTATATAAACAAGAATATGCTATATAAGGTACTTCAACCAAACTTTTTGAAGGTTTTGGGACTTTTGTAAGATATTGTTTTTTTTTGCAATTTCTGTTTGATGATTTGTCTGATTTTATATTTGGCCATCGTACTTCGACTTCGTAATCGGCTTCAAGATACGGAAATCCGTTTAGCGCAAACTTATCTCGTTCCCACAAGAGCCCAAACAAGCCGCAGATAACAACTAGTTTATCATTTTTTCCTTACTTGAAATCGCCGTGTTACAGACTAGGTATTACTAGATCTATCTACGATGAAGTGTAAAAAAAAACCGTAATATATTTGAAAAAGAGTTGACAATGTGAGAAAAATACACCGCCATGCATAAGGTAATAACTGTGAAAGTTTGCCAAAGCGGCTAAACGGGCGGTGAAGTGACAATTCCATAACGGTGCGCGACGACGTGAAATCGCACTCAATTTAACAGTCTGTTCATACTAGCGCTTTTAAATATCATCCCAAATGTACATAGTAGCGGATCAGAAGAGGATTCAGCTGTGTTCGCAACATTTGATCAAATACAAATCCCGTACAGCGATGGATGAAAAGCAAAGTTTTCAACTCCAACTGTTGTGAAGTTTGGAGTAGAAATATGAACACTAGAAGTACCACTAGTATAAAGTTGCAAAAACAATATTTTGGCCTATAAATTACCCCATTTTATTTTCGATTTTGTTTACCTGCGCACGGGCTAAAGCATCCGCTTAAGTGGTCTAGTGCAGCACACAATGCAAACAAAAGTTAAAAGTTTTTTTTGTAACATTGAGTATTCATTCGCGAGATGTTCAGACATCTCCATCTCCGTGTATGTAAATGGTGTAAAAATTTATCTCGCTCTTAAACACGATACTAACTGATTTAAAAAAAAGCGCTTATGAAGCGCTAGTACCATTAGTCTGTTACGCCATAGAAATGAAGTCCTAGTTCCTAGGATTTAAACTTTTATTACTATAGCTATACTAAAGTACATTTTGTAAGTGGTTTGTAATGATAATGTGCCTACTTTACTTTAAACGAGGCGTTAACTTCGTATTATCGTTAATAGCTATATGAAGAGGTCTAACTATTTTGTCTTCTTAACATTGACTCGTATTAGCTTATAATCTATTACCATCGATTATAATCGTAATCCATATAATTCGTGTTATATTTGTGCGATGAGGTGACCAGGAGGTCACTATACAAATATTTGTTTAGCCGGCTGGGCCATTATTTAGCGTAGACAAGATCAGCAGGCATGAAATAAAAATAACCTTGTCGGTTCTACCGATTAGTCAGTAAGATCGAGTTTATAAAACATAGATCATCAATATAATATTCTAAATGTTCTTCTTAGACACATTTTAGAGACCGATTTTAGACATTAATCTGACCTTATAAATGTAACAACGTTAAGTTCTTCAATCAAAATTAAACTTTGCGGCAATCACTTAAAGCTTAATATTTGGCGACACCAAATGGTAACCTTCAAACTAAAAGCGATGAAAGACCGCATTTCTACCTTTTATTTGACGAACGCAATAAACCTGCTATATTCATATAGAAACCCGTATACTTTCCCCGCGCCGAAATGTTAAGCATTCGAAAACCTAATCCTCTTTGTGGTTCTATCGAAATAAAATGCGTTGGCCGCTTTGCCGCCAGATTCTTGATACCGCAAAGGCGTTTACAAACGGACTACTTTTTGCACTGCTTTCGAAAATCGCCACTATCTTCTATTGCCGTAAATAAAAACTGGGAACTATTTATTTTTTATTTTGTCAGCCGTAGACTGCTTACAGGTATCATAAAATCAAGGATCATAAAATTTGATTTTAAACCAAAAAACGTGTAACAGATTTATGGGCGATCTAAAACTAATGTCATAGAAAATTGACTTGAATTAATAGGATTTAAAAGTTTCACGACTTTGTGGCCTTGTTGCGACGACATTATCCGTTTCCTTTATGTTATAAGAAATGTACCTATTATCTTTCGGTGGATTTCATTTAACGTCCGTTTGCAACTGCCTTAAGGACCCTATCCGTCGCGTCACATTGAAGCACAAAATGGAAAAGCCCGGGAAAGCAGACCCAGAGGACTGTACCAGGCTCTTTATGTAAATACGGACTTTACAAAAGGTGGAGTAATGCGAAAGTGAGATTGGGACTCCAGCGCTTTCACGCTCCAATGTCGAACGGAACGCGATCGGCACAAATTAGAATAAAAATTTAACCAGTCCGAAATTGAAGACAAACATGGCCGAAATTCAAATGCAGCCTCTAGATTTCGCCGGCCTCGTTGATTCAGCTGAAAAAATACTCGAGGTAGATGAGTCTGAACTGCTGAATGGTTACGTAAGGTGTATGAGAATGTCAGTGAAAGTGTCAGTTTCAAAAGCAATGTGTTATATAAAAACGACATTTACTCGTGACTTTGTTCTATTGGACTGGGACACAAAGCACCCATTTATTATTAACCATCTGTATAACATTTCACATTTATAATATAAACAAGATGGTAATTTTAAAATTTATCTTTCTATTGATAAAATCATGAAATGAATTCTATAATACGTTTTTTTAAAATAATTTAGAACAATTCGGAGAGAATCGTTACATTTTTTCCAGCTGCAGGATAATCAACGCTGGTTAAAAAAAAACAACAGTTCTAGCACTGATGAGTTCAAGATTACATCGAATATGAAGCAAATTATGAATCCACTAATTGCTGTACTCATTTTAATATATTTGAATTTCCCTTTGTAAATCCTATGACATAAAGGCATTATATGTATAAACCCTTTATTGTTAAAGTCCCACTTCATGCTCTGTTGCTAAGCAGTATCGTACACGTATTCGCAACATTTGTACTAACACAAATTATGCAAACAAATCAAAGTGTAATATAATATGAAGCGAGACATCAAGGGAGGAGTAACTTTGTGGGTATACCGATATCAGAGACCTCCCTAGTGAATAACCATTCATAAGATATGCCAATATTGTAACGTAACACAATACAATACCTCTAAAATATCCATGTACCGTACCGATGAACGGTGCAAGCTTATGTCTAGTTATCCACTTTACACACCAACTACAGTAATATTATGAAAACGTAAAATACGAGTATATTTGTTGGTCCTTACAAATTACAAAGATTACCCCTTGGTACTCCTAATGTGTAGCTAACACAATCTATTTTTAATTATTGTAAAGCTGACTTCATGATGTTACATATATACTAGACGCAATCTGTTAAATAACAAATTTGTGAGCAACTCACAACATAAATATTCAAGTACATAAGAACGTTCGTAATGCGTATCTCATTTCCTCCGTCAAATACCCAATAATAGCAGCCTCTTATGATTACAAAGAATTTTCGTACAAGCAAAGATTATGATTTAAGGGTATATTTTCATAATGGCCCAGTAACTGAACGCCGGATTACTCAGTTACGCACTTGTTTGTAACTTTATATACTATTATATGTAGTACATACGAGTAAATACAATTTTAATTTAAGAACCTTATAAGGCAAACTAATTGTACTACAAAGGTAAAACAATTTGTGAGCGGAACACGTGTGTGTATTTAAAAGATATATATCCTTGTAGACGAAGCACGTCAAATTTGTAAGCACAGACATATATTTGGCACTCTGTGCTTTCTGCCTACCTCGTTATGGATCTGGCGTGATGGTATAATAATAATTAGTGTCCGACCGAAACTGGTTTTCCGGCCGAAACCGAAACCGAAACCGAATGTTCGGCCGTGGCTTCAGTTTCG
>DWDX01002685.1:0-14695 GCA_018245675.1 Agara michaeli
AACTACAATAGCATACGTGAACATAATATATTCCACCATTTTGTTCGCTGCCAGTATTATAGTCAAAAAATTTTAAAAAATAACAACATTTATTTCATAAATGTCATATGTGTGATATTTCTATTTAAATTTAAATTAAGAACATATTCTATATAAAGAAGCCGGTAATGATATTTTTTATATTGACGCAGCCAAGAAACACAAAACCAAAACTCAAGCCGAATTTGGAGAATACATGCATGTATGGAATAATGAATCATGAAATAGAGAGAATTTATGTTTTTAATAGAAATACTTACACTTGCATGTACCTAACAACATATCACTTGTATATTATAGTAACTGTTCTAATAACAATTTTTAATATAACACTTATTATTTTCAGCGCTAGTAAAGCAAAATATTACTATTGTTATTATTTCTATTCCTACACGTACACCATTATATTTGGCACGTAAATTTAAAAAAAACTACAATTATATACACCATAAAGCATTTGACAGTTCCACTGTTAGACATCAAGTCTCACGTCTCGTAATGACATATCGGCACAACAGAAACGAAACACGTTGAAACACGAGGGGAAAACACAGGCAGCCGAAGCGTTTAAAAAAGTTGAACAACGGACTACTAATCAGGAATTGAAAGACAACCCGTAAATTAAGTCACGCGAATTTGATTATTTTTTGACCCCGTCTTTGTAAGACCTCTAATTATTTTGTAATTTTACACCTAGATATAATGAATTAAATGTAATTACATAATGAGATTTAATAGTTTTTTATTTACTGACTCAGCGGTCAATTACACTGAACACAACCAACGGACGACTGTTACAGCGTATGTAACTCAATTAAATTGTTTGAATTATTATTATTATATTATATTATTTGAAATTCTAGGTTTTAAGAACACATATAAATAAAGTTGACACGTCTATGTGTGATTTAAAAATAACTGTTTTCTCAAATGCGTATAGTTATTTACATGATACTAAAAATGCAAACAAACTTTTGTTTTAAATTACATGTCAGTCCGTGTGTCTGGATTAATCTCGAGAACGGCTGAACCAATTTTAATGGGACTCTGACTGGAAGATAGAGGAGGTTATGGGGCCAGATATAGGCTACTTTTTATAGAGAAATAATCCTCACAAAATGTCCACTACCGATTTCAAATTTCAACCAACAAAACTCACTTTTTCAAAATACACTATGATAGGATACCTTAAAATATAGTATATCAAAATTTTATTTTATGTACCTACATTATATACACCTATACAACTAGCTGTAAAGATCGGAATATATTTTCATAAATAGATCTAGTCATAAATGCATGTACTTACAAGTGTATATTATTAACTCCTGTAACAATATTGGTTTTTAATGAAGTTGAAAATCAAACATATTAACATCACATATCCATTAGTATTAACACGATGTGTAATTGGAAAATACCACTTTTAGTAATGAACTTTTTTATGGATACTTACAATTAATTGTTAATGGGATTATTAGGATAGCTCCATATTGCAACTACTGGAATGATTGCAAATTAATTAAATACATCCGCTGAGTTAGATAATTCTCACAGTAATTAGACTGCATGTGATCATAATTGGGGAATAACCGGGGACAATTCCACACACGGCTACCTGATTCCAAATCAGGCAATTGAATGCCTGTGGTATGGTGACCGGACAGCTGATAAACATACATATACACATACTGTATAACACTTATATAGATATTTTTATTACACCCGAACGCAGAACAAACAAATGTGCTTGTTACACCAATGTTTGTCCTGGGGGAATCGATCTCACGACGGCCGGTATCGCAGCCGGGGTCTCTAACCGCTCGACTACGAGGCCAGCCAATATTGAGACTTACGGGATATTAATTTAAAAGCGTTTGGAGAATATTTGGAATATGATTTAATGCTTTGGAAATTATAATATTATTATAGTGATTTGAAAATTATTTAAGATAAAAATTCCACTCCTCTAAATGCGTTACACATCAACATTGGTAGTTAAGGTAATTGGAAAACACATGGAAGTATTGTAAATATTCCGCCACAAAATAAGAGGAACATTGATGTAGCAACGTGACCGGAGATCTGATTGAAACAGGCACGGAGCGGAAGAACCCTAATCTCTGTATCGGCTGAACCGTTTGTAAGTGGACTTCTACTAGAAGATAGACGAGGTTATAGGGGCGATCATATACTGGCTACTTTTTTTCCCGATATTCAAACACGCTATCAAAAATTCACAGCTAGTACACAAATAGATAAATAAAAAGCAGTACACGACAATATCCTGTAGCTCAGCACAGCTGGAAGTCGAAGGTGGTGGAGCCGTCGCGCCACGTGGGCAGGTCGGCGACGCGCGCGCGGCACAGCGGGCACGTGTGCTCGCGGTCCAGCCACGCGGCGATGCACAGCTCGCAGAACACGTGGCCGCACGCCAGCCGCACCGGCGCCGCGTACTCGTCGTGGCAGATCGGGCACGCCTCGCCCGCCGCCGCCAGCTGCTCGCGCGTCGGCCGCGTGCCCAGGTTCTGTACAATCGAACACAACGGACAAACACGGGGTTCATTTGCACGCGTACAGAACTAATAATCATCACACGTATGATACAGAAAGAAACAAAGGAAAAAAAAAGATTTTTTGTTCATTCCATCCAATTGAAAATAAAAGAAAAAATAATAAAAAAGATACAGAACAAAAAGAAAAGAGGAGGCAATTACGGGCAACATTAAAAAAATACCAGTATAGACGGATGGAAAGGTGGCAACACTCAGCGTTACCCATAGAAAACCACTGGAGATATTTTTCACTGCAAGTCCGAAATTTGTTGAGTAGTTCGGACAGGGATATAATACTTAATGTAGATCATTTTATCAACAGTACGAAGATAGAACATACTGAAATGTTGTAAAATTATGAAAAATCCAAATTTTATAGTAATGTTATATAGCGAAGTGCTCACCACAGACTGCAGCAAGGTCCAGGTGGCGGTCTTGACGAGCCGCAGGCGGAACAGCGTCTCCACGAGCTTGAAGATCACGTACATGGACAGCAGCAGCATGCCCACCATCTTCTCGGAGCCAGTGTACGAGCCGTTCAGGAAGTAAATCCACGGCTGGATGGCCAGCAGCGTGCGGTACAGCTGGGATATGGCCTCCGTGAACAGGTACACTTTGCCCTATAAGGTTTTGATAATAATATTAATAATAATTTGGACCATTCCACAGACAGGACACTCCCCACCCCTTGTCCCGCAATGTCATACTTTGTAGATCCCCTTCCTACCTCTTAACGTGTGACGTAATTTATGGATGGCCCTTTATCTAAAGTTCGAAGATGTTATACAAAATGAGGATAACATTAATTAGTATTACATTGAAAACTATACACACCCTATTCTGGAACGGCAGGATAATCGCTGGCATCATGGTGATAATTATCTTGATGTCCACAGTGATTATTCGAACAATGATATCCGTCAGCACCACCAGCCATATCAGCTCCCACACGTCCAGTGGCTTCGTGTAAACCGGAAACATCACCACGTTGGGCAGCAGCTTGCCGTCTCCGAACAGGTAGTGGACTATCACAATACTGCTCAACGAGAACACCAATTCGCAGAGTAGCAACAGTATACTTCTATTCATCTGTTTTCCGTGTTCCCTAAAAGGAAAATTGAAGAAGAAGAAGAAGAAGAAGAAAAAAGTCAACTTAGCATACTCTGCATAATTGTCAAAATTATTGAAAGTGCCTATAATCGACCGAATAGCTCGATTCCAAAGCCGAGTACATGTAGCCGAGTATATGGTTGGTAAAGTAGGAATATTTGAAAGAAGGATGTTTATTTGCACCAATATGGATACATTTAAATTAAAGTCACAGTACATATAGGAGTTCTGTTGTCACTGCAAGTGTGGAAATTTAAAATCAACTGTGGAAATCTACTGTTCTGAACTGAGCAAAACTCTGCATTCCGTTACTTGGCATGGCTTAAACTCGGCCAATTTCCAGCTAAATAATTGATAGGGGCTAAATTCATCCTAAATAGCTAAACAAACAGTTCTTCGTACACTCACCTCCTTACCATATTGTTACCATGGCTGAAGATGCACATGAGTATGAGAAACGTGAATATTCCCTCACGACTGTCATACAAAAACTTTATGAACAATATCAAATAGAACGGCGCATATCGGATCAACATGTTGATTGTTGCTCGCATGTCCACCACCTAGAATCAAATGTCATTGAGAGAACACTTAAAGGCCTAAAATTGTATCAAAAAAAAAAATTGGAAGAAACTTCATTATGAATAATTTGTGCCCTTGTACTCATTATATATTGTAATTGGTTCTGTATTGTGCTTATGTGTACTAAAATAGATGACAAAAAGGCAAAACTTTATCCGTGCCTGATTATAAGGTGTGCCTGGGGGATGAACATAGAATTGCGTGTCCTTACTGCAAAAAAAAAACTGCAATATATAATTAAAAAAAAATACTATGTCAACACAATATGTACATAAGGAGTATTCCATTGACCTCATTGGCATACAAAGTTGTAGTCATACGTTTGGAAGTGACACTGTTAGGGTCGTACATCCGAATTTATGTATGTGGGTGTTTGATTGGTATTAAAACATCTGTACAGTAGCTTGCCACCGATGCAGTGGCATACATTTGCACAACAAGACACTCACAGCTAAGTGTCATTCCAAGAAATCTATTTCAATACCTGGGGTGTTCCATCGTCACTCTGACTGTCAATTTCCACATGATCATTTATATTGTTATTATTGGTCGGATTCACAGGCGTGTTGATCTCCGCCTGCGGTTGAGGTTCCGCTTGGTTATTCTCCGAGATATTCGATTCATTGGACTCGCTGTTGCTTACGACTTCCGATCTAGAGAGCGGCACCTGGTCCTCTCGTTCTGAATAATAGTATGTTGGAGGTGCAGTATTCGCATGTGTGAGTGTGCTGTGCGGTCTCGGCCGATACTCTCCAGCTATTCCGGGCTGATAACGGGGCAACCATGTCGGGAGTGAGAGCCTTGGATTGTTGCCCTGTAACAAAAATATCATAGTGTCTTAGACACAGCAGTTTTTTTACTTCCCTAACTGCTATGCATCTATAGCAAAAATGTACTCGGTCTGCTCTGTCTGACACTCAGTAAAGTCAGTGCAATATATTGCAGTCACACAGTATTAAAATCAGTACTGAGTATTTTCATATTTTTTATTAATCACCCATGAGTTATAACAAAATTTCTTTTATTAAAGGGGTTTGTAGTACTTATGAAACTTGTGGCAGCTAATTTGTCTGTTTAGATAGTTTCCGGTCAATATAAAAAAAGGTGCAAAATATTGCGAACATTTCAGGGTAACATTTCTAAAAGGAGAAATTTACCTTGGTTAGCTTGGTTCAAGGCTTTAGTACAGTTAAGAAACTACCAGCAATAATGTTTACCAATGTCCTAAAGTGAAGCACTAGTGGTGGAGCTGAGTTTACAGATCAGTAATCTTCAAAATTGACAGGTAAAAAGGTCCTTTAAGCTATATTTTTATAACTTTATAGGATAGCTATTGAAAGTTTAAATTTTCGAAAAAAATTATCACAAAAATTTAATTACAAATATTGTTTGTCCTAAGAATTACACTCTCCGATATGATACTGAGTATAAAATCTACAATGATGTCTTCAGTTTTAACAAATAAGCTTTTAGTTTTAATGAATGTATATTTTATTTATCAACCTTTGATATTGCTAATACTTTGTACATGATGTAATATCGAGAAAAAAAAATTGGATGTT
This sequence comes from Agara michaeli, assembly GCA_018245675.1. Classification (NCBI taxonomy): domain Eukaryota; kingdom Metazoa; phylum Arthropoda; class Insecta; order Lepidoptera; family Hesperiidae; genus Agara; species Agara michaeli. Next base: position 5,849 of record DWDX01002685.1, read on the forward strand.
TGCTCAATTTCAACTAAATTCAAACTGATTACTTAGTTATCAGTCAATGGTTACATAAGTTGAAAAATGCCATAAAAATAACCATTAAATATGTAAAGCGTTTAAAAATAGATGATATTTTTTTGCAATAATTCAACAAAATCATCATGACATTACTGCTAACTTAATAAGATATTGCTTACCATTCGTGCGTTTTCCATGAGCGGTCTGATCTCTCTAAAGACATTGTTCAGTCGTTCGCCCAACCCCAAGTTATCTCTGTTTGCACCCAGATGCCTGGGATAAGGGTCCACTCTATGAGGAGGAGCGCGAGGAACATTCTCAGTAGGAGAATCTTCCCCTATGTTCAAGCTGACTTGATCCGGATAGTAAGCCATGTTTGAAAATAAAGAATATGTAATGTAATCATACAAATTACGTATTATATCTACACCAAAACATTATGAACATGATAAAAAGGACAGCACAAAACTCAAGACAGTACTTCGTACAGTAATACAATGACAGCGCAATCGCAATAGCCACTATAACGTCAAAATGTAATCAATATGCAATGCCGTATATTCTGTGCGCCGTTCATGTGAGCGCATGTATTTTCGCTACTAAAATGCCAAAATAATATTTAACATCGCTAATGATTTTAATTTTAATCCTTAATCCTAAAGCCAACTATAAATAGATACACGAATATATTACTATGCTAATTATTTATTAAAAACGTTTTAAATTTAGGTACTTTAGATGCACATGTGTTGCCAGGTTTGGATTATTCGAATAATAATAAAATCTCAGATTAATTTTCATAATCATAGTTTCATGATCATTGCTGATTGTCATTCGGTTAAGATGGCATGCCCTCCATTGTACACGGCCTGCTCTGGTTATGGACGAGTGTGACCTTTAGACCTAAATCCTGATCGGTTTGTGCAAGATCAACCTGCCTTCCCTACTCATAAGACAACAGTTGCAATAGTTGTAGCCGCGACTCCGGTTAATGATAAAGTGTTCTATGTTCCAGGTCCTAAAAATCATTTTCTACTCGCAAACTTTACTGACAATCTCATGTATTCCAAAACATGTAGCAAAGCTGTATACGATACGATTTTTTTGTGTTTTTTTATCAAGATGATGTGTTTTAAAATTCTCCTTATGTAGCTGTGTACTGATTTGTACTGTACAATATTACAACGAGCGCTAGCGATAGTGATGTCCGCTCGAACCTCAATACGTAGTTAAAATGTCACCAATCCAAGTTGCTACCATGCTAAGTGGCTAGAAGATCGTTACGTCAAACACACGGCGATCACAGCGTCCATTATGAGTAAGATTAATATTTGTGATAAAAATTGTTCTAGACGATGTAACTCATTATGCATGTCATGAAATAAACTAATAGTGAAATCATAACAGTCCTTCTATCAAAATTTTCGTCAAACTTTTCAGTTCGTTTACAAATAATTTATACGAATTATTCCACAACTTAGGATCATTACGTATTGATATTGATACAATATTAACGAGTAATTAAATGAGTAATACAACTACATAATTCGGAATAGTGACTCGTCCATGACCAATTTATGTTAAAATTAGTGGGTCTAATGACTATTTAACACCAGGCACAAACTGTTACATCATCTTCTATTATTATCTACTTTACATGTGTGTGTGTGTGAATTTGTTGCATTTCATGAGTCCTGTAGGTACATATATTATAATGAGATAAGTATGAACATGTTTATTATACTACTTATTTAGAATTTTATGGAACAATCTTAAACAATCCCTACAACAGGAACTCAGATCGTAAATGTTCTGTAAGATTACGTAATTCTTTTGTATTGCTTTAATTATTTACGGCTAGTGACAATTTTTTGTGGCAATAGTGACAAAGGCCCGTTAAGGAATTGGCTCCACCTATTGCCGTTTAACCCTACCGGAAGCTTCCAAGATGCTAACATGACTTCCGAAGTAGTAAGTATTAATTTTGACAATAGTAAGTAAGCCAAATTTTCACTAGTCCCTCTATACTGACCAGACCTGAAATGGAGGAGTCGAAGAACTAAGATCTTTACCACTTACAACTGAAGAAAAATACCTATTTCCAGCTTTGGGGCATTAAAACTGCAAATTCACCTATATTTGGGTACTTATCTTTCATTTCACATATTTATATTTATATATATAGTATTTCGTATACACTTTCGTTTACTATTGGGTACTTTAAATAAAACAAGGGTAGAAAGAAAACAATTCCGACTTAATAATTTAATTTCGTTTAAACAGTAGTCAATAGACATCGATTAACTTCTAGCCTTTGTTGCGCTGAGCAAAAAGGTTGTCTACAATATTTACGACACAATCGTGTAGGCCTAAACGCACCACGCTGTCGACCAATAAATTCAGTCTTTATTTAGGCTCCGCGCCTTCGATGCCAGGTCCGAGGTACGCGACACGTGTCCCTATCCGAATAGACCGTTGTCAACTGAAACTTTAATTCACGAACACCAATGTTGTTTGTGCTTGTACAAAAACAAATAATATACACAAGGCATTTGGACTAATGAAACGATTGATTGAAAATTTACACGCAACACGTTCACCACTCACGTGTCTACGTCTGGTTTAATGTCCAAAACACCTTGCGCATACAGATCGCGCACTGCCTCCAAGAGCCGTCGCTCCGCTCTGGGCTCTCCTAAAGCCACGTCGACACTTCCCGCGCACAGCAGGAGAGCTCTTAACGCCGCTCTCGGATAGTCGTCTGTCAAACTTCGTCTCGCCTCCGTTCCCGCCTCGGCCGCGCCGAACCTCGCACATTCGAACTGCAAGCGTTCCCCATACTCGTCGATCAGCACCTCGGCGTATTCCCGTCTCAATTCTGGTGAAAGCGACGATAGTACCAGCAACGCGACGTCATCCATCGGCCTCCCTAACGACACCATCTGCCAATCTAGCGCAATACATTCACTGACTCCTTCCCGTTCTCTGAATAGCAGATTCCCGCTCCAGAAGTCGGCGTGCGCGAGTGGTGCTGGCTCGGCCGGTCGTAACAGAGTTCTGAGGAGAGCTGGCGCTCGTGTACCTAAAACTGCTACAGCGGCAGCTTCTGCCGCGCAGTCGGGACGGCTGCGGAGGAAAGCCTCAAGTTGCGGCAGCCCACGTCGCACGAGACGGAGATACCCGGCGGCGGCTCTTTCGCAGGGAAACAGAAAGTCGAATCTCTGATCTAACGGTCCTTCTCGTTCCCGTAACGCGAGAGACAGCGCGTGGAGACGAGCGGCGACTATAAGTGCCGCTTTCACCCGGTCAACTGTCAGACCCTCGGCAAAGTTGACAGGTTCATACCCATTAGTGGTCACGTCCTCCAACACAAGCTCGCTTTCTCCTCCTATTTCCTCTAGAAACAAAAAAGTACAATTTTGTTAAGTAGCTTCACTTCGTTTCGCAATCTATTAAAAAAAACGTAGCCCTACAATTTTCTCATACAATAGAGGTAAGGTAAAATTGTGCCTTTTCATGGCTACTTTTGAAATATTCTCTACATTTTCCAACGTAAATGTTCCAGAGCTCGCTACAGACGCAGATGTTTAAGGCCTTTCAATGCGACATATTTTCTCTATTTTTTCACGGCAACACGACTGCAGCGCAGCCGCTTTGTTGACTCGCGTCTATTCAGCTTTTTTAATTGCGATGACTAAGTCACGAAAGAGTTTAAAATAGGATGTTCCAAAATATTGTATTTCTGTGAGCTGATTTTTTCATGTATTGATCCTTTAAATTCGTGTTACGTTTAATAATTCACCGCTAATTATAAACGTATTTAGGTATATAGCTTTGACTGACGACAAAAATAATTAAATCGCGTCACGTAAGTGCCGTATTCAGTGAGAATCCGATTTACAGTAAGGCATTAGGAATTCTTTTAGCGATTATTAACAGTATTTATGGTCCTTGGCAAACATGCTACGAATAATTTCGTAAGAATGTCACGAATGTAACAAGGCAATTGGTGACTCAAACATCGCACAATTAGTTAATGACAACCAAATTATGTACGTCAGTATGAAGATATTTATTCATCTTAAAACTAAACTTGCTTTTAAATTTACTTTTTGAATTAATTTTGTACTTACCTACATAAACACAATGGCCAATGGCCATATACTTGTGTATTTAGCTAATAAGAAGCTACGTTACGATGATGGAATACATTTTATGTGACATCCTAAAATTGGGGCAAAGGAATTTCCGATACAGTAACCTTGAAGAGAGACAAAAATAATTTTACAGATGTTTAATCTGAAGATTGGTTACGTTACATACGGTAAATTAAAAATATTTTAACACGTTTTGGTATTTTGTGTTCATTAAATAACTTTCAGTATTTGTTAAGGGAATTTCAATAATAAAGAATCGTCAATAATAAACGGCCATGTTGACTCTGAATATTTTTAAATACTTAATTATCAAGTATACGTTTTAAGATTTAACATAAAATATTGTGCTGAATAACAAATGACTAACTAATGGCTACAAACTATTGCAAATTGAACTATTTTTGCAGTTTTATCCCTGTTAAGTTAGGAGACTGCGGCCTTGTATTTACTCAGTATGAGAGGAAATCAGTTTTCGGCAGAGGAACATAAGAGGGTCGGAAAAGGTGAAGAGTATGGAGCATATAAGTTTCAGCTCAGCACCTGTTTGTAGGTCTCACCTGGTATCTTCGCCCTAATACACCGTGGGATCGATAAGCCGTTTCCCGGCCCTAAAGCTGTTTCCGCCAAGTCGTTCAGGGTCGGCGCTAGCTCGGTGTAAAACAGTATCTCTCTTGTATCAAACTGAGCCTCCGCCACGAAGAGTCTTCCGAAGGGGTCCTTCGGTGGAAACTTCACGATCAAGGGGAGTTCACAGAGCTCACCTTCAGTTTCATATTTGATTGTAATGGTAAGAATACGGCTCAAAGCTCCCGTCACGCCCTTCCGTGGCTGAACTTGTATCTGGGGGGAAAATATACACGTCATTTTAAATTATTCAAGGTGTTTGGACTGTGATTATTACGAAATATTATACATAGTAACATACATACATACATTTATATATCTAGTTAGTGAAAATTGCCTACGTATTGTTTATATTATCAGCTTTAGTCTATTCAACAAAATATAATTAACATTTAAAATAAGACAATTATTTAATCATAGAATATAAATAGTGCGAAAACGGCCAATACCAGCATGAAGTAAATTAAAATTTCCAATTCTATTGTTACAATAGAACCATAACTGTTACCTCCGTAGGGTCGACCACGCCCGCTTCCGTCAGCAACTCCTTAGCCCATTCCGAGGTGACAGAGATGTCGTCCTCGACTTCTGGGGCGGGTTCGCAGTCAGACTCTTCGCTGCCGCTACTGGGTGCTTCCGAGGCCGCCGCGCTATCCGGGCCCCCGGCCTGCATTTTGTCCACTCTGTTTCTTATCACAACCGCACCGACCACACTTTATAACCGGCACATTCTATCACGAAACCAGGATACGGTTCAAAAACTGACAACTGCAGACATTTTAGCGTCTTTCAGGCGTATTGGCAGAACAATATGTGTTAAGTGGTGTGAGATGCCACCGTGCAACCGTGGGCCGCGCATGCGCGTTCGCCTCTCAATTATTCATCGGGTCTCCCGTGACGTGTCAGCTGCCGCTCAATGCGAGCCGCGCTATGTGTGCCGTATGTATTAGGGTGCGCTATTAAACCTATTCGCTAGACTCGGCACGCTACAGCTACGTACGCGTAACTACTTGGTGTCTATTCAAGCTTTTACACGGCCATTGTACGCAGCGTATCCATTGTACGCGGCTAACTTTAATGGAAAATATTCATGCTTCATTCAGGAATCCCACTTCATTATTCTTTTATTAAACTATATGAAATTGCGTTCTCAAAACTAGGTACATCATCTTAAATTCATTCATACTTATATGTGAATCATAATGAACGGTAAAAAAGCAGTGGGAAGTATCTAATATTGTGTAGTGATTCATTTATTTTATTACAAGCAATAAACTGTTTCACATGCTGCCTGGTGTTGTCGTCAGTGCAATCTTTTGAAATTTCGAATAACACTTTTAGGAAAAGTACCTATAATCACACTCTTCAAATCGATGTAGAATAAAAATAATAATAGGTAAAGTAATTACCTTTCACATTGTAGCGGAAAAATGCCACAAACGAATTCGCGGGAAACTACTATTTCAATAAGGACGATTTTTTTCAATTCGAATATCCTACCGTACGTACACTGTGACTTATATTAATCCATTATAAAATCACGACATATTTCTTGTTCCTATAAATAATTCCTATAATGTGCCTATCTCAGCCGGCAACAAAGGAATAAATCATTTTGCGATAGTACTTGTAGAATAGGATCTATTTTATTTAAATCTAAAGTATATTTGGCACCCTAAAGCTATCTTAGATCAATCGTGACTTAACGGTCAGATCATATGTCTAAGGAATGTCGGATCGAACATACTTTAAAGTCCTATGACCAGTGGAAACCTTAGGGTATTTCGAACAGGGCCAGCATTCAGTTAAAACAATAAAACCACACACCGCAACCACGATCATCATCTACTTTCAATTCCCATACATTGCGCACAAGACCAGGGAGTCCTGAAGATATGCCGCTAGGGGCCATGTAAAGGCGAAGGCCGCTAATAACCTTGAGCGTTCACTGAATGTCAGATAAATCATAATGTGTTAGATTAATCGTAAGGTTAAAAAAGTTTTTAAATTCATCTCTCTTAAAAATGTTACTTAGATCACCGATTTACAAACTCTGAAGATTATACAAAATATGTTAGAACAATGTCCATCGTACGAAAGTATGTCGTCATGTCCAAGTGAAATATTTTCAATAGAAGTTGAAAAAAAAAATACAGACGAATTGAGAACCTCCTCCTTTTTTTGAAGTTGATTAAAAATTACCGCTCGCCTACGGAACATTCGCTGCGGTGCGGTGCGCCCAATTTACGCTCGGTGCGAACGATGAAATTTGTAGCCACTAACCGCCACTACCACATATGGTAGATTTCTATACAATTTATTTTAACCAATATTTTGTATCATGAATTTCCATTTTTTTCTGTTATACATTTTTTTCATCTGGCATAACACAATCCTTATTACATTTACCTTTATGTTATGTTTTTTTGTAAGTATAGGTAGGTAGCTAAACACAATTTTATTGTGACATTGTCAAATTTGACATTGGTAACGATATCAAAAAACAGCATATTTAAAAATCGCTTTCAGGATAATAAATAAAACAGTTACAATTAATTGAATTTATACATTATATAATGCTATAAAATACCATAATGGGTAAAGTTAAGTCTAAAAAACGTCGTAGATCTTCATCGACCGACAGTAGTAGCAGTTCAAGTAGTTCGGATTCAGAACATGAGAAGAAGCTCCGAAAATTGAAGAGGAAATTAAAAAAGGAGCAAAAGAAAACGGAGAAACTATTAAAAAAGAAAATAAAACACGAAAAGAGAAAGTTGAAAAAGAAGCGAGAGAGTAAAAAGGAGAGTGATGATAGAAATGATGATGGGCCAACAGCTGACATTCCTATTGGTAAATACAAATTACACTGATTTTAATCTAAACTGTATACGCGTACACGTGTCTTAATATTTTTGTGTTGATCTGTACACACTGCTTTTTAACTTTGGATTTTTTGTGTGTATAAGAATCATGTACAGTCACTTCAACTATGTACTAACGAATAAGAGTATTATTAAGAGAATAGGGATACTTCTAAAACTTCTAAACGATAAAAAAATATTACCTACTACATATTATGTTTAAGAGATTGAATTAGTTTATTTTTTCATAGTTTTAAGCATGATGAAAGATGTGTCAGTGTGTAGGCATATTTCTAACAACACAGAGTATATATTGACGATTAAAGTCTAGAGATGCTTTTTTTTCAGTCCATAGCCAATGAAATCGTTATTCCCTGCCTACCCCTATTGGAAATAGACATCACCGTATGTGGATTTGTTAACATTCAATTGATGTCAATAATTTTATTATCTATAGAACTCATGGAGATATCGAAGGCCATGGCTCCGATGACTAAGGACGAATGGGAACAGCGTCAGAGTGTAATCAGGAAGGTGTTGGATGAAGAGACTGGAAGATACAGGTTATTCTATCCTATATATGTTGTTTCAGTATATTATTATTCTAACAAGCCTCGTTGTTTACTGCGATGAAAGTAGAAGAGACAAAACAAGTGTCAGTGGAAATAGGCCGACTAATCTGTCTACCCCTATAGGAGAAAAGTATGACTGTACAGAGTGTGTGAAGTTGTAAGGAATGTAAAGAAAACTAGTTTTACTCATTATTATCAATGTATTTGCTGTCCCTCAGTTGTGTATTGTTTTCAGGTTAATAAAGGGCGACGGAGAGGTCCTGGAAGAGATAGTTCCGAGAGAAAGACACAAGCAAATCAACAAAAGAGCAACACGAGCAGACGGTGCATTTTTTCAGTCACACACTGTTGACAAAAAACTCAGAATATAATGTGATACACATCGTTTCAGAAATATGCAATTTTTTGCATTCAAAAATTAATATACGATTAGTTTTTTATGGTAATGTCGCAAATGTGGTGTCCATAGTTCAATAAATAGTCGCAGTATTTTAATTTATAGTTCGATTGACCCATTGGTGCAGCGGTTGAGTATCTGATGTTGGGTCGGAGGTAACAAATTACATCCCAGCCCAAAGAATCTAGTTTAGTCTCCATTTTGAAAATCATGTACAATACAACATAAAGCAC
>DWDX01002686.1:0-14690 GCA_018245675.1 Agara michaeli
AAAAAAGATGTTTATAAATGTCACCAAATCAAATAACCTGTGACGTCAGGCAGTTACAGAGTGATATGTATTGCTACAATTTATTATTAACTAGCTTTTGCCTGCGACTTCTTAGCAAATGTAATTATTTACGACATCACATTAGAAACGTCACAAATAACAGTATTTCTCTACTAATTAATGGATGTTATTATACATATAAACGAATCACTCTTATCCATTAAACAAAAAACCGCTTCAAAATCCGTTGCGTAGTTTTAGAGATGTAAGCATACATGGAGACATAGGGACAGACAGCGGAAAGTGGACTTTGTTTTATACTATGCGGTGATTGAACAACAATTGCGAGTCACATAATGATTGCAGAGCGAACCATTGGACAGCACGGTGGGCGCGGCCGCTATATTCTCCAACAGTGCCATCGACTTGAACGGCGTCTGCTACCTCAACGACAAGCTCACCGCGCAAGCCAAGCAGGAGCCGGCCGATTACGAGTCGGACATGGTATTGTGTTAAGATGCTTTTTAACCGACTTCAAAAAGGAGGAGGTACTCAATTCGTCTGTACCGACTCCAAGAATAACAAGATTGGACCTTGTATTGTTTGTTTACTTTTTAGTGCACGTTAATTTGTTGTAGAATAGTTTTCCATTTGGAGTCGGTTTTTATTTTTTTATTAAAAGTATTGTTTATGTAATTTGATAAATTATGCATTAATGCAATGATTAGATATTGTTTTAATTACATTTTTATTCAACAACTAGCTGCGCACGAGGATTTATCCGCGTGGGTAGCGACTGTTTTTAATTGATTAAGTTGTTGAGTTACTGAGTTGGCTTTGTAGCGTGAGTTACTCCCTATAACGTAGTATAGATTTAGGCAGCTTTTAGCCGTTGTCCTTTTTAGAATTACACAATATAATTATCGAGGGGTAGAAAAGCGTAAATGCACAATCTATAGTTAATTCTGAATTAAGTATATATATATATATATATATATATATAAATAGATATACTTCACATGTTCGTGTATAATTATATGCACAGCGTTAACATTTTCTTTTTGCTTTCATTTGCGTATGTATCAATATGTTAGGCTGACGTGAGTCGCAGCGTCCCCGACATGAAGGCGGAGGGGGACGACGCGGCGGACGCGGCCGACGCCGACGGGCTCAAGCGTCGCTCGGAGTCCGAGCCCAACTTGGTGAAGCCAGACGAGAACTTCGACGACACTGCGTAGCGGACGTCGCTAATGTTAAGGAACTTAGTTTTTTTGGCCAGATATTTTTTCAGCGACGATCTTCTAATACAGTAGGGAACTCCTTCGCCAAAGCGTCGCGTGTGCTCCATCGAAATCAGATTGATATTTGAAAACGTCGATTCCATTAATTTCCTGGCATCTATGTATAGTGTAATAAAATGTGAATTTTCACATTGAGTATTTATGAACAGTAAGACAATTAACGAATAATTAATCCGTAAATGGACAGAAGTGTCTTGTCTATGGTTGTTCATATTTCTAAAGGACCCTGAGTCAAATTATCATTCGAGGCACGTGGAAGCTAATTGTACTGTATTCATACTGGACGCACTTCATTACCGCTACCAAATTAGTCGTTGAGTATAATTTTTAAACACAATTTCAAATAATAACCCTTTAATAACACTGAAAGCAATGTATGCAAGTTCCATTCGACTTCAATTTCCAACTATTATAATTATTTGCCGCCAATCTCGTAATAACTAGCTATAGCTACTGTTGCTGTCGCTAGATGGAACGTCACTAACGCTCCATCAACTTTAGTATAACATAGTTTTTTTTAAATTATGTCATCTCATTCTAGTCTCATTTTTATGTGAAAATAAATTATTTTTATCGTTTGGTGAACACTTGGTAACCCTAAAAGAGACATTTTTTCAGGTTTATTTGGCTAAATTTTATTTTTAAAATTCTCATTATTTGGTTTTATTTCGCAAACCAAACAATGTTTACTGTCATGGCATGGAAGAACGTAAAATTTTAGTAACGTACATTTTTCATGCTTTCCTCTTTTTTATAATAATCTATTCGAAAATATGTATGTGATGGTGATTGAAAGATTTTATGTGTGTACATAACAAGTCTTAATAATGGTTCCTCGGGCGTATTTCAATAATACCTATGTTGTAGTTAGTAGACTAACGTTATTCCCATTTTGTTTGCAAAATATTACTTTGAAGTGACGAGCTATGTCTGCTCAGAATAATATATTTCTGTTTTTACGAAAACAATGAGAAGTAATTGAAGACTGATGCAATTTGGGTGCTTAAAATGAGCCGGTCACCGACAATGAAAATGACAAATTTATTATTCAATAAGTTTTATTATTCATATATTTTTAAATAGAATTGTTTCAGAAATTTATAAATATAGCTAAATAAATATTATCGTATTATTCCAGTGGCGGCAAGACGCTGATGATACGGATATTGTTTTATTATTATTTTGTATTTGTTTGATAATAAAATGTGCTATTTATGTAAATAAAATAGAGTTCTAAGTGAATTACTTGTTTTATTGAATATACATACAATAATAAATATCTTAAAAAAATGTTCAACGAAGATATTTTTCGTTTAATTTGAAAATGCTGTTTAGACGTCAATAATAAATACCGTAGTCAGAATTAATTAGTTGTAATATGGTAAGATTTTAATTAATCTAACTACAATTTTAATTAATTTAATGAAGTAAATTTTTAATAGGCCATTGTTATAAATTACATCAAAATGGTCGAATTTAATATACAAACAGAACGATTACAGCTTTAGATTTTTGACAAAACTACAATATATACATACTCTTTTAAGTCTGTACCTACCTGTACACGATACCTGCTACAGATTTCCAATAATTGAATAATTGTAAAAGTGCCATCTAGTTTCCAATTGCAACAACGATTCATTGTGGCGTTACAACTATAGACGCTCTCTATGGGATTTTTATAGGATCATTTGGGAACCGCAGCCTCTTATTCACTCATCAGTAACTTTTGTATTTTGTATTAACTGATATTTGATTCCACGGATGTCGCTAGTGTACCTGAAACATTTTTTTGATGGAGCCAGAACATCATTATTATTTGCATTTGTTCGGGGATTTAATAGTTGTGTTATATATTACGTTAAAAGAATTTGTAATTAAACTAGCGACTATTTATTACTATTTAGTTCCCTGAAGGTCAACGTTTATCTACGTTATAAGGACTTTTCTCTCCGGAGTTTGAAATCAGCTGATCCATGTAGGTATGTGTTATTAAGTAACTTTCAAGCGTTAGGAACTTACTAAAATTATTTTGCATTATATATTGCCATATTCTTGTAATTTTAATTTAACACTAACTGGTTCCAAATGCGTCTCACTCATAAATCCAACCAGTGTTGTTAAAATGTGTTATTTATGTTTCAAATATAAATTTTATATTAAGATATTTACAAAGTGTGATCGTATTATGATGTAGGGGTTAATAAATAATACAAATATAAAACTCTTAACAATTTTTTTTTACTAAAATGTTCTATTTTAACGTTTGATAAATATGTTTAAATTATTATATTATACTTGTATACAGCCAGTTCAGGTAACGAATAAATAAATTATGTACATAGACATTTGCCTTAATGCCAACAATGTAATTATGAATTCTAAACAATTTTACATTCACTTACTGACTTTTGAATTATAATATTAATGTGTAAATATTTCGTAAATATAGAGAAGTAAGCAAGAGACAGATTTTGGACGATGAAATAGAGACCAAGGACCTAAGTGGTGCCTTTAGACATTGCGAGGCCTCGGGCTGTCGATCTTTGCCAGGTCTTCTTCTATTGCGAAAAGGGTGTAGATTAAAAGTAGGTATTTCTCATCGTTAATTGAACGATCTGTTTTGTATTTTCTGCGAAATCCTTCTACCGCTTAGGTGATAAGTATATAACAAACAGCCTTCGCCAATTCTGCCCCACAGTCCCATCTACTTTCGGTAGCACATTTATAAATAGTTAACAACGATAGTAATAAAATGACTCGGTCGTGTTTGCTTTATAAAATAAGATTTTTTAATAAGTATCAAACTTTTCTTTTCGTTGTCGGTGTTTGTGGCCCCTCCCCTAAGGCCGTCATTGCCTAGTATTAAAAAGTAAGTATGTTAAAACTAAATACAGGTACGTAGGCTTATATCTAAAACCAATGTAGGCGTGATTAATATCAATGAGGAACGCGTAGGATTAGATCTGTATTTGCTCAGAATTTCGACAAACTTTATCCTAATGATAACAAATATTGTATATGTAATTTTCGTCACTTACAATAACTTTGTTACTTCTGTATGAAAAAGGTGAGACATAATGTAGGTGGTGTATTTGAGACAGAAACAACGGTCATTACTTCAGTCCTAGGTATCTGGGTCATTTTCACAGCATGTTAAAGTGGTATGTGAAATTGACTTAAGAATTGTTTGTATTTAGTTAGCAAAAAAAGTTAGTGAGTTAGCGAGGACGGCATTACAAAAGGACAGACAGAAACAGAACCTTGAATGGGTTGTGTCGATTTCTCAGTGACTATAAATATAAGAACGGAAATGCATATGCATAATAATTTCTATTGCACCAACTGATGCAAATGTCTCGTAGAACTGACATTGTTATATAAATCTTTAGACTATTATCTGGTAGCGACATGTCGCTAACAGCATCTGTGATTATAGAAAAGGGTAGAATATTGAGATATTTAGAACGTGTATCTTTGTAGATCTGTTCCGTCGTACCTCCTAGGCCTTAGTCCGGGTGTAGAAAAAAAAATCAAAATCTAAGTTTGCAACAATTTGTAATTTCCACCTTAGGTGATTTCATATTAAATAAAAATTTTCTTTCTCTTATATACACATTAAATTCAAATTTAGTCGGAGTGTATTTACAAATATATATTAAATAGAATTTAGTAAAAATTAGTGAGATTTAACAATACTTATGCAAATACTTATAACTAACTATAATCAGAACATCAACAACATTTTCCATTTGGGTGAAATTTATGACACCGCTTAAACAATAACGACACAGAAAATTCGTACTCATACATGACTGAAACGTGTTTTAAAAGATAGGCATTATACACCGGTTTACAAACATCGCTATAAACTACATAGTAACACGAAAGGTACTAATGATTGTCAGCACCGTAACAGTGAAACATAACAGAGGATTCAACAATGTAAAGTCGCCCCGGGGTTTAGGGAAAGTTGTAACTCGTAACCTAATACAAAAACCGTATATCAATAACGTTATGCGATCCAACATTACGTAACATTTAAGATTTAGTCTTCTCCGTTTCAATTCACTCGTTTGACTAACATGAATATGCTTTATTAAAACCTATCTACGCTAGCCTTTCTATCAGAGACTTCGTCTCATCTATAATAGTATAAACATTATAAACGTGTACACAGTATTCATATCTCGTTTCGGTGTGCGTGCACGCTTATATTCGTTGCGACAGTCGCGAAATGCACCGTAGCCCTCGCGTCGCACTGCGACTTTTGTCAGCGACTCATTAGGGACGGTGACATTAAACCGCATTTTCGTTTATATTATTTTTAATTATAACTAAAACAACCAAATAACATATGAACAGATATTGTAACGGTCGGTCTGACTTGATTCATGATTTGTATGCGGCAAATAGAGATTGTTATTTATTGTCATATATCATGTATTCATAACTACCGACTTTGATCAAAGGCCCACTGTTCATGTATTTAAAATGTTTACATTGCCATTTTCATAGGTATACTGAATATTGTTATATAGGACACGACAACTATGCGTAAGTAGGTACCTACTCTTTGCTTTCTAAAAAACGCGAGAATACTTGTCCTGTGCTGAATTATATATTTATAAAAATCTCAATTTGTATAATTTAGTAGATAATAATTCGATGTACGCTACATGAATATGACTGCTATCGCGGTGCAGTTAAAACTCACCAACAAAACCCTGGCCAGAAATGTATTTTAGTAGGTTTTATAACTAGGTATACATCTATATAGAAACTTATGAGTATTATAAATAAGGGGCCCTCGCTATACTTGCAAATAATTAATATTGATTAAGAGATCATAATTTAACTTCTACATCTTAGTAAATTTACTAGATTAATCTATAATAATACACAATTATAATTATATGCCACTAGGAAAGAATATTAAAAGTGTATTAAAAGAGTAACGAAAGGAGAGAGCAAGAAAACAAATGAAGATTGTTAGTGCTAGTTGGTAAGTATGGTTGGTTACATTTACAGAAAAAGAATTGAGCAAATTTTGTTAAATTAAATTGTTTTGAGCAAGAGTAGACCATGACAGCAGCCGTTGAAAATGAAGTTAATGGCTCTACAGTCGAATTGGGTATAAGTAAAGAACAAACAGTAGTCGATATTCTCGCAATCATTCCTCGACTAGAAATATTATAAATCGAAATAATAACATTTATAATAATTATCACTTATTTAGCAGTCATGTGAACCTTAGCATTAAAATTAACTGCCGTGGCACGTGGTAAAGTTAACGAATGGCACAGTTTCACGTTAGTTATGTCAAGTATAAGAACAATGAATAGGAATAACATTACATTATGTAGTAGATATATACGTAAAATAATTACGTAAAAGGTCGTCGGGGTCAGATAAAGTTCACAGTGTCTGTTTTGGACTATTTTATAACAAAACTTATCTAAATTTCCCAAAATGGAAACATTTGTTTTACCAAAGAACGTTTTCTGACCCCTAGACTACCCGCAAAAAGGGTAATTATGTTTAAGTTCTCCGTGATCGTCACTCAATGCACACACATACAAATGTTGTAATTTTAGCATAAATTACTGAAAATGGTTTGATAGTCCATTTTGTTACCTATAGGGCTGTCCTTGGACAGAACGATATGTGTTCATATTACGTCGAGGATGCTCGAGACGTAGCCAGTTTTGCATTGCACGGATTACAATTCAAGGCGCACACTTGTCACAGAGACGATTCGGCGCACACGGAGGACACAATTTTAGGCCACA
The DNA here is from genome assembly GCA_018245675.1 of Agara michaeli. Classification (NCBI taxonomy): domain Eukaryota; kingdom Metazoa; phylum Arthropoda; class Insecta; order Lepidoptera; family Hesperiidae; genus Agara; species Agara michaeli. The sequence continues at coordinate 7,094 of DWDX01002686.1, forward strand.
TCAATTCGTATCTATGTTTGATCCCAATCTAGTTCATTCAATTACCCTATCTAAGTAAAATAAATACATCGAGTTGACCACTTCCTATCGTAATAATTACAAATATGTGTAAAAAGATATATAAATTTCAGTGAATTTACAAAATGTAGAGTTAATAAAGCTTCGTTATAGACAATTTTTTTACACCTAAGCGATGAAATTATTTAATAACTTCAACGTGAAAGTATAATTGTTCAATTATCCACAGGTGTCACAATAGTTGCGATACTACCGGATGTCACTGGTGGCAGGTGGCGCATCAGCACTGGAACGTGCGGTCGAGCGCGCATACCCGGCGGTTGGAGCCGCAGCCGGGGCCCGCTAGAGCGGTCCGTGCGGGTGTTGCTCGTGGTGATGCGTTGGCCCTCCGCCACCTCGTTCCCTTTTCAGCCGCTGCTTTAAGTGCACTTTGGCGTGCCGCTTTTTCTCGTCAGACCGTGCGAATTTACGCCCGCACACGTCACACGCGAAAGGCTTTTCACCCGTGTGCGTTCTGACATGTGTCGTTAAATGATCTGATCTGCTGAACGAACGCATACAAATCCGGCACTGGAACGGTTTTTGACCCGTATGAATGCGAATATGTCTCGTTAATTCGTCCGATCGCGAAAACCTGCGGTCGCATCCGTCGACGGGACAGGCATATGGCCGCTCATGGACTGGGGTCTTACTCGGACGATTGGGGTATTTTCGGGGTTTAACGGCAACTAATCGCAGTGGCTGAGCACTTTGCTGATACACTTGGGACAGTATCTCGTGGCCCTTACTCGTTGACGGATTGTACTCGGCGAGTTGGACGGGCCTGTCACTGACGGGACTCGGGTACGGTTCGCGCTTTGGCAAGCCGGATGGACCCGGGGCCGGTTGAGGCGCAGTCGCATATTCCTGTACATCCCACGAGTGTTGCGGTTGCGGCTGAGGTGGCGGGCGGTACTCGCAGTGCTGAGGTTGGCAAGGTTGCGGCGGAGCACAATAAGAGGGTTGGCATTCAGGAGGTAGCAATTCCACACGTTCCTCGTACTCCTGCTGGAAATATTTATCCACACCGTGACCGGGTCCGGGCGGCAGCAGCCACTGCAGAGGTGGCGACGGCACTCGTTTGGTGCCAGCCGGAGGACCATACAGAGAAGCGCTCGCACTGGATGCATTGCTAGCATCCTCGGCGCGCGCGCCGGGCGACAGGGACGCCTCGTGTTTGTGACGCCTCGGTGAACAGCCGAGCGACAATTCCTCTCCTGGTAATGTACCTAAAACAAATGCATATATCATAAGTGTTTTACGTTTGAAAATAGAAAAAATTCAAATGCGAAAAGGTCAAAGTTCCATCTTTAAGTGTTGTGTAGGGTCATTTAATTTTAAATTCTGCTGCGTTATCTAAGTATATTAACAAAAAAATCCTATTTATTAAATAGAATAACTGAAATTAATGAATATTGTACGATATTATTGCATAAATGCAATTTGTGTAAATTAAAATTGAAAACAATTTTCTCTCGTTAATTTTTGAGTGCCGTTGGGTTTGGCAATTACAACTGAAATTTGAAAGAAGCTGAATAATAAAAAAAATCGGATAGACATGTGCTTAATCAGGTCATTTTGATATGTTCAAGAAAGAGACATTGTATTTTTCCGTTTTATTTTCTTTATATATCGAGAGCAAAAAATTAATTATTGATAATTGTTTCTTGAAAGACGCAAATTTGAGTTGGTTAATTTGTAAATAAGAATATTTTGCGTGTTTAGTGGTGCGGGCGGAAGGCAGCGCAGGCGATAAGCGCCGGAAGCCGATAGTCATTATCATCGCTACATATCTGGACGCTCCTACGGTACGTATACATTTTACGATGTCAACTGAGTCAAATTTATGTTAAACTACACATTTAGATTGATTCGACAATCTGATACATGTTCAGTTTATATGTCAACACATCATTCACATTAGGGAGTTGTCAAAAGGTATTATTATTTAGGTACTTATATTTCTTTTCAACTGTATCGATCTCGGTTTGTTATTATTGTTTTGCTTATTTAGTTATGTATAATTAATAACCTATCATTGTTTACCTACTCCAAAAAAGGTGGAGGTTCTATGTTCGATTGTATTTTTTATATTGAAATAATACTTTAAAAATTACGTAAAGTATTTATAAGCAAAGCGGCAAGTTTCTCGCACTGTTTATTGTACTCTCTCTAATCTAATTACTAATACCTGAAAGCCTATCGAACATATTACGTAATAAGAAAATACCACAACATAAAATACACTACTCGCAATAAAAATGATTCTACATTCGACATTTGCAAAAATGTGTTTTATCTATTTTAATTTCAAGTAGCTATGTTTATTATAATGTTAATGTTAGTAATTATTTTGTTAATGTTAAGTCGTAAAGAGTTCATCTCTTCTGTCAGGTAAGGATAATAGAAAAAGAAGGTAGAAAAATTCTTTTATGGCTACTCTAAGGCTAAATCACCTACTTATTGAACATCAGCTTAACAATCAAACATTTTCGGAGTTTCCTTCATGTATACTACAGTATATTTACCATTCCAGGGAACTTATTAAAGCACATTATGAACAACTTGTGTTTAGATTTCACTTTGCACTGAACAACGCGAACCTAGAGGTACGGACCGGACGGCATTTTAACAATGAAACCTCTCCTCCATTCAACTAGTGGTATCGATCCGACCGCTTGACACGGGACGCTGAACTTTCAATTTCACTTAAACTACTAACACTGAAACTGCCCGATTTTCTCATCCTTTATTCCTACACGGCTTAAAAATGAAATAACACATCCGGTGGACGGATAACGAATGTTAAATCGTAGCACTTTATACTGCAATGTACATGAAGGGTAGCGGCAGGTATAGGGAGATGCTATGTTTATTTACAACGTTATCATTCAGATGCCGGCGGGGGCGAGTCCCGCCTACGGGTGCCGTCGGCGTGCGTATTCGTGTGGATCGCTAGCAGGCTTGTAAGAGCAGCAATTGGTGACAATATCGCACCTGATATAGGTGGAGGTTCGAGCAGGTTCGGAAAGAAGGCGGGCAGGTCCGATGTGGTGACGGGCGTGTTGAGATCGGCGGGTGCTCCGTTGGACGTCGGAACCGGTGCCGGTTTCAGCGCGCAATCGAAGCCCAGGGCTCCCACGTCCGCGAGTGAGAGGAGGTGAGGGCCGGCCGGGGGCTCCGAATCGGTGCCCATTCCGTCCGGCACCACCTGCTCCTCGGCCCACGGGCCGAGCGGAATTACGAACAACGCCAGCGTGAAAACGACCTCTCGCGCGGCCTGTGCGAAGGGGACTGGCGCCGCGCGTCCCCGCGCCGCAGTTTTATCAATGGAGCCGCGGTCCCATATTCGGTAGCGGCGCGCGCAACTTTGCCAATGGCACGTCGCGCTGCCCCCCTTTCAGCTGACGTCATCACCCGACACCGCCCACCGCCCGCGCCGCCCCCCCAGCGCCCGCCACCCTGTGTTTCTTTCTGACTGCCACCGCGAAGCCTCTTGCCATATTATGCTTCCGAGTCTGCTACTATCCCTTTAACATTGACCGTGACATTGCTTTTGTTTGTTAATTTTAATAATAAAGATTCTTAACTCTTTGACACTCTACAAGTGTAGATGTACGATATGTTGATTATGACGTTGTATTTCGAGTCTACATAAGTCGTTTATTTTAACATATGTATGTATGTAGATGATTTATTCGAACAAAATTAAAATATTGCAAATACGACTTGAAAATTAAGTAATGAATTCTACTACTTTGAATTGAAAACTTCATGTAGAAGTTCGTTAAAGTTGTTAATAATAAAACAAGTTAGTGATTTTAAAAGATGTTTTTTTGGATTAATATTTCAATTAAGAAATGTTTCAACAAAAACAATATTTTAGTGATTCTATGTTGATATCTAGATTAAATATTTAGTCGAGAGATTGATACAAGAAACACTATGTACCTACCTGTTGTCTTTTATTAATTAATTATTATCTACTACGTAATGTCAATTGTGAAATTAATGTTTATTCGTATTTTTTATGGTGAAGGTTGTTAATGAAAACTGAAGAAAAACCACTGGACTTCATTTAAGGTTTTTTTTAAATGTTTTTGAGGGATAATATTAAGTGGTCAAATAAAATATGAGGATATCCCTTAAAATATGCGCATTGGGTTACGTAGGTACGTGTGTGTGTACTATGTACCACAGCACACTGTCAAAATATCACTCCCATTAGAATAACAGTGAATAAGAGCAGGAAAAAGTTACGTGAGAACAGTGCAGGTGATACATCATAAATATACCCTACATAAAGTGACCCTGACACCGAATTCATTCAACCCCCGCGAAGGGTGGTAACAGTGAAAATATCAGTAGGTACTTACTTATGTAAATTATTCGTGTTTTTAGGGCAGGTTGTTATGATTGTGATAAACAGTATGCTTGTGGGAAATGTTACAGGACATAAAATCTACATCTTGTCCAGGCCATTACTTTAATAGTATAGGTACTTACACAATATTGGTATTCATAGTGATCTACCTGTGCACAAACATACAGTAGCTACTTCACTATAATGAGTTAGTACTCTGATTTTTCAACTATTTTGGGGTCTATTTTGATAATTTTTTCGGTCTTAATTTTTTTTACAGGTGCATTAAACGAATAAATAATACTTATATTAATAATACTTAATGTAACAGTTTCATTACTGGTGTCTATTAAAAAATGTATTGCGCCAATTAAGTGTAGCTACCGATAGAATGTGAATCTGGTTTATTGAGGGCAAGGATGTATTGTAGCAAGCAGCGAGCCGAAGGACGAGCGCATCAGGCACGCGGTGGTATCGCGGCAGCGGCAGCGGGGCAGCCCGTGGCCGAGACACGCCGACGCCCGATCGGGCCCACATGCAGCCGCTAACCCAATTATCGCGTAACGGACACGATAAAGAAAAATAACAAACCCACGATTTCACCGACGTCTAATTATAGCACGCTATTTGTGGGTGCGCGGGCGCAGGCGGCATAGCGTGGCCGCGATGTCAGGGCTATTCCTGGCCGTCAGCTGACGCTCCCGAGCTGCTGTGCGCGCTTCTCTCTCGTAAACACCACACAACCGATTGACGTAAAATGTGAACAATCGAGTTTTCAGCAGGTGAATCACGAGATGAAAGCGTCCCTGCGAGGATCGCTCTAAAATTAACTTGACTGCTTTTGGTTCGGAGTTCGGAGGCGGGGTTCTATTTCTGCACGTTACCTCAATACACTTTGTCTATTTTAATTGTACCGTTTCATCTTCACTAGATTATTGTATGTCTTGTCATCACATCAACTATACGAGCTACTTACTTTTAGATAGGTACACTGAAATTTGTGTCATAAATTAGTTCTAAGATTTCATCTCGATTAAAAATATTAATGACTCTTTTTTGTAAAATAACGACATTATAAATAAAATAAAATAGGTAGAGTCTATTATCAGCTAAATAAAAAACTTACGAAAACTAAAAATCCGTTTGTAGTCGATCGAAAGTGCTTTGGAGTAACGTAAGCTGTACGAACTTTGCTTTAGCCACCTACTCGAATACACATCTTATATCGTTCGCGTCGGTAAATAAGAAGCAAGGTGTTAATGCCCTCTATTGAGTGGGTCATGTGTGTCCGACATGTCACTACGAGTATCCCCGTAGGATGCAGACAAACAATCTCGTGTGTTGGCTCGCTGGCTCCCACGGCCTGAAGCGGGCGCCGTACAGTGGGTGGTTCTCAACAATTCATAGTTTGCGTGCGTTGTCACCGACATCGCAGCCATAACAAAGCATTATTAGAATTATGCATTTTGGAGCAATGAACGAGAATGAATTTCGTGAATCATAAACAGGTCACAGTTTGCAATAACTCTTAATCAAATTGGTTCATATCTTACAGGTATTGTTAATGGTTTACTTGTGAAAGTATTTTCAGGATAAGTACATTTTGATTTCTTTTCGCGACTTGATAGTGTAGGTATTAAGTATACTTAAGTAGGTTTTAAGCGTTTCCTAATGCTGTATCTATTGGCCTAATACTGTATGTAACTAGATAAATTCATTGAATAATGGGTGATTGCTACGTTTGTGTCTACGTTAGTGACACTGAGACTCTTGTAATCGTATCGCTGTCATTTTGACATCGTGTAAACACTCATGTCACGACGATGGCCTATTGGTGAGAAAGTCGTCCAACAATGAGAGGCGACCTACTGTGGTTTGGCGAGCGCTGACGAGACTGACACTAATAATAGATAATATTATGTTGCAAATGCAATTCTAGGTGACGATGTCGCACGCCCTATGAATAGACGCATCAACACTTATGTGGCTTAATATATTTCTAATGAATCATTGCCGGCCACGGTTTTCATGTAGTAAAAATACATACAAGCAGTAATTAAAAAATTACATTATGTAAAATATACTGCTATGGTTAAAATATAATAGTTACACTTTATGAAAATATGTGATTGGTTGAATTTAAGAAGTGCCTACTTCCATCTAGAGCCAAAACAGGACAGCGTGGCATTTGACGAAAAGCAGATTTTCCATATAAGATACATGTGGGTAGATCGGTATCGTACCTATTGACGATATCTAAACATTATTTAATCTGTATAAAGAACTGTGTGCGCGTAGATATACAGTATTATTTAATAAAACGGAAATTAAAAATGAATAAAAAACATATAGGTACATAATAATGACATTAATGACTCATATATAAATTATTCAAGGCTAAGGACGGACACATGGACGAAGTGTGACAATTCAAATTAAGGACAATTATCTGGTTATAAAGGTTAATACTAACATTCCTATTACATATGTTTAGCATCAATGGACTAAATTGTACCTACAAAACCGCTAGAAACCCCTATAACATCTATTTCCCGTAAACAACAGTCTAATAAAATTTCGAATACGCTTCGCTACAGTCTATAAAAACGCATTTAATCAATGTAGATGAAGATATAGGTAAACATGAAAAACAATATTGAATGTTATATAAAAATCATAATAATAGAAATGACTAGACATTTGGAAGCTACTGTTTGCACGCGAGAAAAGTGTTCTCGAATAAGTGGAGTTGAAAGAGCTTTCCGCCAGCCACGATGACCGATAACGCGTGTTAAAATAGCGCGATGTGACGTGAACGGGCCGAATGGCAGCCGCTCACCGCGCAGCAATGTTGGCAAGCGGCTACGTCGGCCCGCGTCACACATCACGCTTCTATCACTCTTATAATTGCTCTACCACTCGACAATTCTAATCTAACAAAAACTCATTACTCACTACTGACGTAGCAGAACTTGAAACCGAAAATGTTTATCGCGATATGTAATCGACGCTTCAGCAGTTTAACGTAATGCATTTACGCAGCCACTACCTATATATGTAGATAATTCTATGCGCCTTTATACAAGTACGTGTTAAAAATTTTAAGCATTGCATTATATTGCATGTAAAAATAATTTGATATAAATGACGATAATAGGCTTAGTAAATAATTACTTG
>DWDX01002687.1:0-14684 GCA_018245675.1 Agara michaeli
ACCAGGCATTAAGTCCGCCCATTGTACCCTAGCATTAGGTGCTACAATAAAGTTTAAATAAATAAATAAATAAATAATAACAATTTACAGGCAAATCAGTCGTAGGTATTTCAATAACTTATTTGAGATAAGTTTCACTTTTTGATGTACTTTTTGGCGGAATTTAAATCGAACGGCGTGAAGGGACTATTTATTTTAGCCGTATTATTCCGCAATTGAAACATTGAAGAATATCTTAAAACACAACAGCGATAGCTTATCTTAGCAAGTATTATTTACAATTTCCAATAACAGAATATCGTCTATCTCTTGTATCAAGAGCCCTTGCTAGTAGGTTATAAAAGCAGCACAGCAATAAATTATGTAGCAGCATACATGTCGGACCCTTTTCCTTTCTGAATAATTTCATGTTTCCGGAGCTGAATAAGTTATAGGCGCGACGTTTCCGAATCGTTCCGTAAAATTTTAATTTCAGTCAATAGGGAAATTCAGAGTAGACATTGTATTTCTTGGTCCCCTCCCAGTGTTATGGTAATATCAGACGTTTTACGTGTTATACCTACTATAAAATTATTTATAGCAGTATAAAACATAATATCTTGTTACAACGATATTTTTTTATCCGCAATAAAATAAATGCATTAGAGATATTTGTTTTCTTCTCCGTTTACTTAGGAATAAAATTCGAATGACCTAATCGATATTAAACTATTTTAGAAAAATGAGATTGATATTAAAGGATTTGGGACTATCCCATAAATAAGAACGTTATACACAATCGTGAATGAAGTAATTTTTATAGCGGAATAGATTAAAAGGAAATTATAGGCTTAGTGCTTTATATCCTTCAAATACCTACGTTAGAAGAACGAGACGTTGGAATGTTAGGTAATATTTGGTTAATGGAGTCTTGTCTCGGAATAATTAGTCTACCACTGGCTGATGCGTCTACAGCGTGGGTATGGCGGACATCCTAATATACGCGAAGACACGCTATATTAGCTAAGATTGTCACAGCAATTTGCACTCTCATACGGTGTGTACCGCATGCAAAATATTCCGACATCAAACAATGTTCAACCGGCCGCATCCGGACTGTACTTAGGGTCAAGAATAATAAAGCAAAAAAACCTTATACTTCCATTGACATTTATATTTAATTCACTGCTCCACATCCACCGTAATACTTAAAGTGACAATTACTTCTTTATTATATGTTCATATAAAATATGGTTGCTCTTCAAAACTATACGATAAAATACTGAACACAAGTAAACAAAAAAGTCATTAATCTTAATATGTTTGAACACTGAACACAAAATCTTATCATGGCGCAAAATAGAACTTGGCCCCCGATTTTTTAACTTCTACGTACTTACTTAGAAAGTGACTCAAGATCTTTCCCACGAAATTTGGACTAAAAAGTTTAACGAACAAACATTTTGCAATTTAAAGAATTTGCGAAAAGTTGCAAGGCGTATTGAATTAACATTCCATGCGGCTGGATAAAAATCTTTGCATCTTCGTGCAGTTTATCCAGTCATTAAAAATAAATAAGTGTAGAAATATTTTTTCTTTTTAAACAAAATTTTATCTTGATTATTCAAGGTAAATGTTTGTTTGTTTGAAATTTGCTTGCAGCTATGAATATTTATTATACTAAAGTTTTATAATAAGGAATATTCCACCATTCTTGGTAGCTTACATTTTTTTATTTCTATTGTTTTCAGATATCACAAGCCGCAGGTGACAGTACCCTCTTAGGGGTACCCTGTCGGAGCAATGCGGAGTGCAAAATTTCAAACTCCCAGTGCAATAAGGGAGTCTGCGCTTGTCAACCTTATTACGCACAAGTTGACAACTCTACTTGTCTCGAATGTAAGTGTTTACAAAGGTTTCGTCGGAATTGTTGCTTGGAGAGAAAAGGTCGTGTTCGAAGAAACGTGACTCTTATTACTTCTCCGAACACCATTTTTTATTGACAATTGTTATCAGCTACCAGCATAAGACAGACAGACAACTGTCCATTGTTATTATATTTATACTTTGTTCCGTTTTCTATAACTTTTAATGTTTTAAGGAATTTCCCCGTGCGGTGATAGCGTGTATTTGGTTCGCTAGCAATTTTAAAATACAAGAATATTATACTTACGTTGCTCTCATATATAGTCATATATGTACATATATAAATAAAGTGTTAACTAGCATTTCATTTCAGTTTACATCAAACAATTATTTCACTAGTTACTGAAATCGAGGTAGATATTATGCGTAAAAATAGTTTTATTTGAAGAGAGAAAAATTGTTTATCACGACTATCAAGTTAAACTGGTAAAAGGATTTTTTCACATCCCATCAACGATTGCGGCAATTGTTTCGTTTTATTTGTGGTTTTTACTTCAAACCGTTCCGATTGCGACTTAAGTGCCTAATCTTCTCTATGTGGTAAATTCTGCGGTGAGCGCTTTAAATTACTTTCACTTAAATGATCAATAAGTGCCGTCGGCAGATCTTCATAAAGCTCCAAAAATTAACTTCACAACAATTGTGCTTTCCAATCACACCACCAATTTTGACTGGCAATCATTAAACTTCATATTTCCCCGTGGTGAAATTGTATCGAGCGCTTTCATATTGGGGTATACGATTTTCATTCGACAATTTTTTTTAATCAGAAATAAACTTTTAATGAGCTAGCGACGTATGCTCAAGAAACACAATAACGTTTTTTATCGGAGCTTTACAAATTTGCTTTCGAATTTTCATTCAGATAAGCGTAATTAAGCGATCAATGCGGATGCTTGAGCGACAGGCTGTTTGTAAAGAGACAAGTGTGGGTCATTAAAATGGAGCCTTTTTTCTCTGGTTTGATTGGATATTTCCATATTTAACAAAAAAAAGACCCTGTTTTTAAAGGTTATTAAAATTTTGAATCGAATTAAAATTACAAATTAAATAATTTTTATTATAGTAATATTTTGAGTAGGTACTTTTCGATATTGACTAACATTATTTGTATATCCCAATTAGATATAAACCGATTAAAATTGGAAATAAACCGTATAAAATATATAGTCTCCGGTGTACTAAATCAATATTTTTTTAAAAAAATCAAATACATTTGTAGTTAACCTTCCTCTTTTGACCTTTAGTCTTGACATATTTCTTTTGCAACATTTGTAAATACAACGTTGGACGCCCTGTCCCACGCAAGTTGTTCAACATTGCATGACGGATATTCTATATTTATGCATCTTCTCCAATGATACCTAATAAAGATGCAAGGCTGCGACCGCAAAATAATGTTTCCACGTCGTTTGCTACATACTTCATAATATATTATCACGATAAGTACGAGTACTTTGTAGGACACGTCTACACACAATTATTGAAGCGTACTCTTAAACTCGTATAAGATATTTTCAAGTGTTCGTCCGTCGCTGGTTCGAAGAAATCTCCGAAACGGTTGAAACTTTTTTCACAATACTTTCGTCAGCAGCAAAGAACTTGTACAAGATTCATTTGGATACAAATCGAAAAGAAAGGCCACCAATTCCATATTTTAACAAAGTTATGTTTATTTAAATCAAGTATGTTTGATATTAATAGAAATAAGATTCCCTCTAAATTTCGTATTTTGAAATTGCGAAAAGTTTTTCCAATTACTCTCTCTAACAATCTAATTATCCATACAGAACAAAAAATAATTAATACGCATATTTTTATACATTGAAATACATACTTACCTTCATTGTAATAATAAAATAAATAATTTTAAATATAACATGTTACTTCTCTCGATAAATGAATCAAAGTAATGGGAGTCGGCACAAATTCACGAAAGCTTATTCAAAGCGAATTGTATGCATCGCGATACTATCGAGACACTATCTAAGGCTTTTATTTTGATCGTCCCCTAATCCCACGCTTGTCTTACTTTCCTCACTCGATTCTTTCCTCAAAGTGAGCTTAGACTTAAGCGAGTAAGCAGATTACGTCCGGATTACAACGGATCTTTTGCTGATAGGCATTAAAAGCTTTTATTTATACTCTTACTCGTATCCCTGCAACATAACTATGCTTATACTTACGAAAATATTGGTAATATTAATTTTATTAGGCACATGAAACTTATACTGAACGAGATTATATGACACGGATTTGTATTTCACTTAGGTTCTACAGAACAAATTGAGCGAAGTGGATAGATAACGCGGCTTAGGTATTTGAGTTTAAACAGAAAAATATTGAAATTAGAAAAAGATTACTTATCTCTACTTATGTAGAGCTCTTACTCAGCGTTGCGGATGTAGTGCGCAATCCAGTTAGGACAGGTCTTGCAGTCCAGTCTTGTAACATTTTGCACCAGGATAGAGCTCGTTTTGCGAGGTTAAATATTAATCGTTTTGTGAACCAACCTTTTGTCGAATTTGTAAACTGATTTAATTATTACTGAACTGAAGAAATTCTTGTCTATCACTATTCATAACGTCGTTCTGACTCTAGAAAGAAAAGAATAACATTAGGTAAAACGCTTATCTCCGTACTATGACAGCGATAGCTTTTATTCTCTTTTCTGTTTTCAAAAATCCAGCCGAATATCATTTTACGCCAAGTTACTCATATATTCCGCTTACGCACAAGCGACTCGTAAAGTCATCTCAGTCAGAATTTATAATTTATCCCCTGCTTCATTTCACCTTACAAGGAGCTCGCTGTAACATAAAAATCTATTTCTGCGTTTAAATCTATTCATTAAATTTTGATATTGCACTTCCACGTATCTTATTCCTCTATTCATCTACTTGTGCAGATAATATTACGAATGAATATGAAGAACTATTTTTGAATTGCTGTATAAAAACATATGTATTAAATGTTTTACGGCATTATGACTTTACCTTAAGTAGAAATACATTGTGTACTTGAATAGAATAGCCATAATTAGAAAATAATAATTATGTGTGTATAGATAAATTCAAAACAATTATTCAATTTTTCTTAAACATAGATAATAAAAACTAACGTTTCGCAACTTTATTACGTATAGATTAAGATGTTATTTTTTGTAGTGAATTATCATTTTAAATTAAGTAACTGAACATAATTAAGCTTCAATTCCATTTCATGCTGAATGAGCACGATGTGAAGCTAACAAATTCAATTGAAATGTTTTCCATATGATACGCGACTGAACATGTGTAGGTACATGACATCGTGACAGGATGATGGAAGATTTTTGTTCACGTACGAGATTTAATAAAGAAAGACAGTACCAGGTAACGCGCGAATTGGCTGTCTAGCTTAGACATGTGCTTGTCAGCTGTCAGTTCGAATTTCCTCGTGGTCAGTGTGTCAAACGTGACCAATCATCGCACAAGTGTACTCACAACTTGTTATGGAGAAAAACAGAACGTGCGCATCGTTTGATGAGGCCCCGCCGAGATCTATAGTAATTTCAATTTGCTTCAATGCAAACATTACGATTAAACAATATTAAAAGGCGATAGAACTTCAGTAGGAATAGAGTAATAATACTACTACGTCAAGAGTTTCATAGAAGAATTAAGTGCTGTAGCTACCTATTTTCGGAGTAATTTAATAGAGTGATCCTTACTATTCCATAAATATAATGCTAAACATATTGACCCAATTTTAAAATATCTAAATAATAATGATTTTATACTATTTGTATGACAATTTTATTCGACATTTTATTTTATACCAATAGAAAAGGTTAAAGTACGACTATTAAGGTAAGGTGACACTCAATTTAAGGCTAATTCATTTACGCTAAATGCTAGTCCATCTCGCGTACATAAACTTTAAAATGACCGTGTTTGCAAACGGGTTATATTTTATTTTCTTTGCACTTTAATGGAATACGTCGCTATAAATCCTCATTCGCATCGTCCACTTTTATTTGCACTCTTCTACAACAGTATATAGTGGTCTGTCTGAACATTTATCAAGTAACTTCATTGAAGTAATTGGCGTAGTAGTTTAACCACCGAACGAAAAATAATTCAAGTTATTTAAATATATTTTTTAATGACATTTAGACTTCTCTACACACTTGCTTGTATGTCTTAAACAATTTATTAAGCAATAGATACTTTTTTAGATTAACAATAACACCCCAAGAATCGTACCGCGTATGGTGAATAATGTCTTGCGATATTTTCTCTTATAAACGCTAACGAAATTGCGGACGGTAGAATAGGTTGAAATAAGCTTGTTGATGTAACGACGGCGACCACTGACCACCGTCCGGTCTGCACTCGCAAATTGATCGCAGCATCCGTACAGGGCAGCTGTATTCAATCTGAGACAGAATAAATGTTTACAAAGATAGCAAGATCGGAAACACGTGTAGATAAAGACACCTGTGTCATAGAAAAACTTACAATTACAACTGTGTTAATATCTCTTGGGAACGTTTTCAATTCACGATCAGTGCGGCCGCCTTCTTGTTACTCCAATTCGGTTTTTTGAAAACAATGTTCATCGGCCAATCCACTTTGCGGTTCGATCTGTAAAACACCCAAGCGTGCTTACAAAATTGTAGATAAATATACTATTGTACGATATCATGAAGATTGAGAAACAATTCCAATCTAAAGATATAAAAGGCTATAAACAGAGAACAATCACTACATTTTTTTTTTTTTTTTTTACTCGCGATAAAAATAAGCAAAGCGTAAGATAAATACGAAAAAAGTTTTATCGCCAACATGATACTTAACTGAAAATATATTTATATGGGTAATAGGTACGGAGCAGGCAACTAAGTACCTACTCTTAACAGTCCCTTTACGACGCTCTATATTTTTGCCGTGCTTCTTTAAACGTTTTACTTTATTTGCAATTCTTGAATACTACGCTGGTTCTCCTTTAACGACTGAAAAAATATTGTTATTTGTTTGTAGATTAACTTAAGAACATTTGAATGAAGCGAATTTACAATATACAAAGTATAACAATACTGATTTATTGTACAGAAATGTAAATTGATGGTAGTAAGTCTCCCTCTGTTTTCGGATCTAGGCGCTTACATTAGGCGCCTTATATACATAAAATGTTTTTTATACATATAGTTGTAGTTAAGCAAAACCACAGTTTGGTTTGAAAGTAAATTATTTTTTTTGGTCGCAGTCAAATATGCGGATTTAAAGAAGAGTAAACTTTTTAACGTAGACGAGTAACAAGCGGCAAGCGGCAAGGCAAGCTACTCGTTAAGTAAGATTGCATTAAAAACCTCACTAACAGATTATAATTACCGTTCTACGCGGTACAGACTTGTGTGTAGCACCGAGCTTTACCTCTCTATTTGCGTAGATTACACGCGTCGTTTATTTTTCCCTACGCGTTACTCAACAGAAGACTCATCATTACGTGAAGCGTCTGCGATTATATTTAATATAATCTCAAAGGCATTACTGACAAAATACCATCCATTATATCGTTCTTCAGTAGATAACGATAATTTTATCTGTATATGTAGTTAAAATATTTAATTAATTGATTTCGTTTTGCATATGCAGCGGTTTTAATATATTATGATTTATGATGCAACTAATACATGTAGAACATTAGTTACGAGGAGTTACCTCATAAAAATTTAATAGTAAGAATGAATTTTCAGTAGAATTTTATTCTGATAAGTAACATTCTATGGAAATGTGTAAATAGGCAATATTTTAGATCTTTAAATTCTGTATCAGAAAGTCCCAAGTCGTAATATTTATAATCGGAAACCAGCATCTAAGAAGCAGAGATTAATTTATGACGTTCTCGTTGTTTGTCACGCTATGGAAGCACGGTATGACAGTTGTGCCCCTAAGTGCACCGTCCATTAGCCCAGATATGCATAACAGGTGAACAAGTACGGTAATAGTTTTCATGAACTGACGATTGCAATTAAAGCTATAACTTTTAATAACAACACCAAATTACAGTTGGTTAACTCATAGCTTATGTTTTTTGATATATGTACAAATAAGCGTGCCTTCCGCTGTTTATAATTCGTGATACTAGTCACACTGCTTTAAGGTTCCTTAATTAAAATCGCATCGGTAAAGTAACCAGTAATAATTTATCATAAATCATTTATTCATCATTATGTATTAGAGAGTACACTATCAGAATTCAATCGTTGAAATTTTAACGTTAAGTAAGGAAAAAAATAAAGAAATCAGCGCCAGCTCCATTGAGCACAAGATCAGTTTAGGAAGAGTAATGATATCAATTGCGTTCATAAATAAGAAAATAAAGCAACAACACAACAACATACCGTCACGCCAGGTCCCTAACGGGGTAGGCAGAAAGTACCGAGTGCCAAATATCTCTGTCCTTGCAAACCTAACGCGCTTCGTCTACATTCATGGTGAATACCATTTGTTATTATATAGTTGAAAATAAAGCGCGTGTTAATAATTCGAATTACACTGCCTGACAGTTTATTAAGAAACCTTTATGTTTGAATATTTCTATTTCACCGTCGGTTTGTCACAGTTTTCTTTATTTTCAACAAATCGACCGTCAACCTGTGAAAAATTTGTTTTCACTTTATAAAAGCGCGTCAGTGAATGGATTTGTAGATGAATAAAAAAGTTTACCTTACAAATATATCCATGTAAACAGAAATTCTACATTTTCAAATGTTCCACGTTATGAGAAAACAAACAGGAATGTAGGCCACTTGAACTAAGAGCCAACATTGATTTCAAAACCATTCTGTGGGTGCGTCTCAGCTGACCGTTCCCACGAATAATTCGCAAAAGGTGATTTAGGACTCTTATGATTGTAACCGTTATGTAGATAGAGGGCCTGCGGTCTATAAAAGGCCTGAACCTTACTATAAGTCGCCTCGGCTATGTGGGTGAGTGAAGTTCCGTAAATGTGCGTTCTGTGCCGTGCGTGCGGCTATCGATTGAATACATTAATGATGTCATGTACTGAAATACAAGTGAATTTTTAATAAGTACATATAACTTTTGAAAATGGCAGGCTATTTCATAGTTATTAATTTATTATTACCACGTTATATAATTAGATTTGAGAAAGCATATAATAATATGCAAAAAAGAAATAGCTACAAAATTAAGTAAAAAATCGGATTTACTCGTAGCTTCATTTGATCGTATCGTTTATAAAACTTAAAAATCTCGACTGTGATCTAAATTCAAAAATCCAATTGCAAATGTGACGAATCAACCGACCTTGACTCCAAACCGCCTGGTTGGCGTCTTAATTGTAAATTGCTTCGATACAAATCGTTTAGCACCATTGCATCGAGATATAGATGAAGATCAAGCTTAAGGCGGCCACCGAGGCGAACGTCCACATTCACAATTACAACCGAAGATTTTAATCTTAACGCTGGAAATCGAAAAGTCACGCAAATTACATTTTTACGGCTGTCATGGCGTGCAGAATCTTATAAGCGCACGTATTCATACTTGTTGTGTTCGTTTTTAGGTCTATGCGCCAAATAACATTATGCCCGTTCGCATTGCGATGGCGCGATAAGTTCATGTTGCAAATTAAAATTAGAGCTCATTAAAAAAGAGCCGCAAAATAACAGTACACTAATTTCGGAATGCTTCAGTTGAATTAATTCGACCATGGTATAATTCAATTTTAGGAAATATAAATCTTGTACATTATTTTTAAGCGAATAAGCTGTTTCAATTACCTCACAAATAAAAGTATCGTGAAATTTAACAATAAATGACTAACGACCGAGGAACATTATTGAATAATAACTCCGTAGCAATGCGGAATTTATGTCCGATCGATATGGGTCTCTACAAATCGGTAGTGTTTACTCGTCTGTATACATTAAAAAGAAATCTTAATAAGCCAACCAACCAATTTACTTAAAAACCACCGCCGACAAAATTGCTACCACTTACACCTATTGCTGTGACAGTAACATATGTTTTTAATCGCTCGAAAGTTACTGAATGTAGGAGTGTACGCGGAAGGGAAATTAACTATCATTAATTCGTAAAACAAATATGAAACAGTTAAGGAACGAAGCGACAAATCATGATGACAAGTGCCTTGTGTGGGAAAGTTTAATTGTCTTGTGCGGAAGTTACCATTTTTTTAGTAGATACGTAACAGTTATAATATTTCATAGTGGCCAATATTGTCTACATTTTGCATGTGTAAATTAATATTTTATAATCTCCATTCCGATTGTAGATTTAGAGTATACTCGTATATCGGTCCGTACGATCTATTGGGTCGACTTTTTTGGAGGTGATTGTTAAATCAGCGCGGAGATCGCCAGTGGAATGCAGGCGTTAACCTTATAACAGACGGCTTACATATACGAAATAATGTCAGAAGGAGTCCGTCCATTGGATGCAAATTGATAGCCACACCCGCGAGGCAACGGTGAACTTGGAATAGGGTCGCGTACGCCTCGGGTCATGAACCCGTCACTCAAATCTTGACTGTCCACCTTCGTTCACGCTTCTTAGTGCATAATAGAAGACAATTTATGCCTTTCGTCTACAACAATGCATCTATTAACAAGTGGTGTTTAATGAGGCTGTTAATGACGAAAATTCCGTATTTGTAGCGAACCTATGAAGTTTACTAACCTATGAATATACTTAGAATAAACGATATAGATTTAAAGCAGTATTTAAGTTTAAAATTAAACTCATAGGTTTGAATGTATAGATTAAGTAACTACTTCATTTGTTACAGCTATGTTACTGGGGTCGGAATG
The DNA here is from genome assembly GCA_018245675.1 of Agara michaeli. Lineage (NCBI taxonomy): Eukaryota > Metazoa > Arthropoda > Insecta > Lepidoptera > Hesperiidae > Agara > Agara michaeli. The sequence goes on from DWDX01002687.1 coordinate 10,748, forward strand.
TATGGTATCAGAACAGTGCACCCTAAAAGTGGCTTACAGTGCTTGCTTGGATGGCGTATGCCGTTGCACTGACGGACATTTGCAGTTTAGGAAGCACACATGCCTTTCACGTAAGTGTATACATAATAATATTATATAGTACATATTATTAATGTTCAATTTATACAAAGGAATCAAGAAACAGAACCGCGCTGAAGCGCAGCGAAATCAACTTTTTCAGACTTAAATCTTTATTCAAATTTTTGTTTTCATTGTGTGTTTCCGTACAGGTTTGTACAGTAGTACCTCCTACACTTATTTTTAATTAACATTGAATACCTAAATTCCATGTGAAAGATTTGATTAGAATAGTTTATTACGACAACGACTGTATTGAATTGTTGAATTAATTCACTGCATACATTTTGTATTCAATGTTACAATTGGTCGCTTAACCGTTCTAATGTAACATAAAGGTAAAATAAATGAAAAGAAATAAATAAAGTATGCTTAGACCGCAAACGTTTCTAAGAAAATACGTGAAATTAGCGATAAACAACTTTGTTACAATCTGATAACTTTCGATTTCCCTTCATGGTTGACCACTCTTCACGAATGGACCACGTCTCGTTGAGATATCCAAGTTACGCCTAAACAAGATAAGTAACCATGTAATTCCATAAAACATCGACGTCAAAGTCCAGTTATTAACATCAATTAAACCATTAAATAGACTGCAATTGGTTACAAAAGAAAAAATGCCAACAAACACTTTTGCTCTTATCGATTTGCAAAAAAATAGTTGGAAAGCTATATAATAGATATAAGTATAGGTTTAAAAACGGTATTAAGTCGTGCAAAATTCTAACATCAAATCTTTTTACAAGTCGAAAACTAGTGCTTGAGATGTGCATAGAATCAAATAATGTTCATTGGGCAAAAATTTTTTTGTCTTCGGTTTATCTTTAAAATGTGACCTTTAGGTACTTTGTTAAAGAAAGCTAACTTGAAATATATGTATAAAGCATGAATTTAGTACAAGTGGTGATTGTTTATTTCCACAAAAAATCCTAATGAATTTCCAATACACTTATAATAGGTATTACATTATAACATAATACCGACGTGATTTCTTTAATATTGTAGTTCAATAAAAAAAAAGATTATCATAAACCAATCAAAAATCATAGGATGACATGGTCTTTACTTTCGAAATTGGAACGATGATAAAGTTAATAAGAGTACGAACAGTTACATTAGTGCACATTTCCGCAATATTTTACAAAATATCTGAGAAAAATACGATGATTGTTCTGTCGTAATAATGAGAACGCTCGCGTTATTGTGAGAATATCCCTGATTTTCTGACGACTCGTTACAATTGTAAAGGCTGAACACGTGTAATAATTTTTAATAATAATGTGTGAATGCATATTTGACCCAAAAGTAGTGCCAAGCGTAGCAGACACGTTGTTATTATGAAGCATTTCCCAATTTCAATGTTGATTTGAATAATATAGCGGCTACTAAGACTAATAAGCTGCAATGTATTATGTAATATTGTCTATCTCTGTCTTTTATTCGATTAAATGTACCTAAGGATTAGTTACTTACAATTGAAAAAAGGACACGCCGGCGTACAGTTAACTCTTGATTATCATCATTATCATATTACCATTTAAAAAGTATATAGAAATTCTAAATTCGTATAGTACGTCTGTACCTTGTATCTGCTTTCTCGCATATTAATTTTATCGGCAAATTTGCAACGCTAATAAACAAATGAAGTCGTGATAATCTAAATTAAGGATGACATACGCGGCGAACACAATTTGCAGTTCGTGATTTACAGTACGAGATTTGCATATAATAAGCCATCGAATTATCATTTCTGTTTGTACATTCACAGCACTTAATCGACGTGTCTTTATTAGATATGTATTATTTTATTATGTGAAAATAATGCAGGAGTTAACGTTATTTTATAAAATTATCTATAATATATTTGTATTATGTTAATACCTACATACGTCAATGGTATTTTTATTTTGTTATAGTGCACAGATGCTTAAATACGAAATTAATTATGTAAATTACAGTTCTCTTTAAAATAATAACGTGTGTGATATACGTACACGGAAATCAGAATAGAACATAAGAAAATTTCTTATTAAGCTGACATAGAAACTGCAACTTTGTATTTGTCCAGTTAAGCCGATCTTAGATATGAGTTAGTTTATTAGAGCGTGCAAATGGCAGGCCGTATGTATGGTCAATGTCAAGAAAATTACTAACCACAACAGTTTGCAACGACTTAATTCGTTGCTAATCACACACTCGATAAGCTAACAGAGCTCTTCGTGGTTAATTTGCAGTGAATTAATTTTTATGACTAAATTTCAGCCGCGCCGCCCAGTCACGTCTGCTACAGCAATGAACATTGTCGCTTATTTGACAAGGAAACTCACTGTGAATTTGTCATAGCCAATCTATTTGGACGATGTGCATGCAATTCATACCACCGTCAAATCGGAGATAAATGCGTTTCTCAGAAACCGACTTACGCCACCGAAGCGGTGATTGCTGAACAAGAACCAGTTATTGTCGATACCTCTATCGGATCTACGATTGGCCAGGCCACGAAGTCACATTCATATCCCAAGCTGTCGAATAAAATCAATTCAGGATCAGATGTATTTGACCCGTCCAAAGCATTAGTAGGTCAAGATAATGTACGACCAAGTAGCCTACCATTATATACCAGTAAAAATGATGTTCTCAGTACTCAAGAAGACAGTCCATTAATGCAAACAATCCTGAAACAGTCCACGAATGAACCACCAAAACGATTACCAGTTTCCAACAGAAAAGACGGTGGACCGAATGAATTGATAAGAGTCGAAGAAATGACGGCTAGTTTGCACGCTAACGATCAGCCTATATATCGGGTCGTAACACAACCGACATTAGAGAAGAAACTGAATAAGAAAGGTGCCTCGAGTAAAGAACAAGGAAATAAAAATAAAAATGGACACCAAAAGAAATCTTCGTTAAAAGGTCAATAGTAGTTTAACTTTTAAATGATATCATTTTAAAGATTACTTTGTACCAAGTGATCTAACACCTCCTAGGGATAATGGAAAAGACTAATAATAATACTAGTTCATAACGAAATTTTAAATCTTGTGATATATTAATTTATACATATTATACTTTTAGATAAGCACAGGAATCGTGCGGATGCTGTGCCCGGCGTGGATCTTGGGCCAGCATCACTTGGAATGCCATGTTCCGAGGACAGCCAATGTCATATTGTAGATCCTCACACCCGGTGCGTTAACAAGCGGTGTGATTGTGCGTACCGCAGTAATTCCACCTCAGCGTGTTCCGCGCGCAATAGAGGATGCTTGCCCGGGACTTTCCAAGTGAGTGCTATTAACTTTGCGTAATTTAATTTATATTAACCATGACTGCAATGCCGGCCGTCGTGGATTCGATTCTTGTCCAACAAACATTTTCGTTATGCGCACGAGTATTTGTTTTTTCCGACAATGAGTGCAAAATTACCTGTATATCTCATTATATAGTTTCGTAGTATCAGACATCCATATATGATTTGTCACAAGATATTATTGTTATGCCATAACGCCAGATCCCTAACAGGGTAAGCAAAAAGCACCGAGTGCCAAATATCTATATCCTTACAAACGTGACGTGCTTCTTCTACGTTCATCGCTCTCTTCATTATTATTATTACGATACAAATCATGCGTATAGGCTTATTACCCTATATCTGGCGTATAAACACGATTGGAAGTCATCGTCCCCTGATTTTAATGTCATTCAATTGGCTGTTATTCAATTGCTTCAGTGTCGGTCAACGGGAGCGTGCATCAGTTGGTACTTCGTGTGCGACGGCCGCAAGGACTGCCCGGACGGCTCGGATGAGAAATGCCTA